>JAMPIV010017300.1:162500-178125 GCA_024509875.1 Oreohelix idahoensis
GATTGATATAAAAGGCATGTTCGGGGTCTATTTGTCAAGCGAATTCATTGCGTATTTGATCAGGACAGCATCAGTGCACCTTCTCAACAATACTCCTTATCAAAGCTTCATCCAGCTAGATGATAGAAATAGTAGTAGTCCTTATCACAGCTTAGTATTTATCAAGCTGCAAGACATAGCAGTACTTTTCAGGGATAGCCCTTTTCGGGGCTAAATCTTTTCAGGGTTACCCCCTTGGGGTCGGAGTGGTTAAGAGGTATGGCGTCCGCCTTGAATTCTAAAGGTTCGATTCCCAGTAGAAGGAATATAATTTATTGACATTTTTTTTTCAGAACTAGTGGTCCTAATGATGTCATACTCCCTCCTGGTCTCCTGGGTAGCGCGATCGGATGCCTAGCCTTCTCGTATAAAGGCGAAAAAATAGGAGGTCCCGTGTTCAAGTTGCGCACGTTAAAAATCCCACGGCTAAGGATCAAAGAAGAAGAAGTTGGAAATCGTAAAGAGTAGGCCATAAGGCCGCTGCCCTGACAAAATTTAAAAAATTAGAAACTTACCCACCACAAAAATATTTACAGAATGTGTGATTCCTATATACACACACATTGGGATTCTCACCGGTGCTACTGAGTTCGTGCACTGTGCTGAGATCCTCCTTATGTGATCTAAGGGAGGAGATCGGAGCACTGATTGAGTTGTCCGTGTGCAATGAAGATAGTCCTTAAAAACCAAACCAAATCAAGGCTACACAATGCTAGGTGCCCCGAGAAGTTACCGGGGGTCTCTGGAGAGACAACGAATGAACAGGGCTACTGCCCTAGAATACCGAATACCTAGTATTCTAGTGGCGATACTAGTGCATATTTTGCGGTTCATCATCATCATGTGACGTATTCTCTCCAGAACGTTGTCTCCATTACAGCTGCTCTGAACGCATCACGATTCTGGGCAAGTCGACCTGCATCATCCATAGACAAGTTCAGACTCTCTGTGATGTCCTGTGTCCACCGTCGTCTAGGTCGACCCATTCCCCTTTTTTCCAGGGACCATGCCTTCCATCACTAATCTTTCCAGACTATTATGTCTTTTTATATGACCGAAAAATTGCAGCTTCCTTATTGTGATGGTATTTAGGAGCCAATTTTCCTGTACGTTTACTGAGCGCAGTACTTCTCTGTTGGTCTTCTTTTCTGTCCAGGGTATTCTCAACATCTGCTGTTGCGGTTACTTCCGGAAAATAAAGGTATGCACATTATCACGAATGTTTGTCTAGTACTACAATTCTACTTCCGGCCGAATAAGTAGACTCATTTATATTTACCTTGTATTATGAAACCTCGGTGGAGGATTGTTATGATGTCGTGTATGAATTATTTTCAAATATATTTTTGGCATATATTTTAAGTTTTTAGTAGTATGTGCTCCTTGCATAATCAGTTCCATAATGCCAAAAGGAACGGGCAGATTTACTCCAGAACCACATGCCAAATGTCCTTTTTTTCCCCCCGAAAAGTTTAAAAAGCGTGGGAAACAAATAGCTCAATGTGCAAATTGTAAGATACGTTTCCTATGGGAAATAAATGTGCGTTTGATTTAAACAACAAGTCAAACCAAAACACACAGAGCCATGCAAATGAAGGACAAATTGTATTTTTGAAGCCGGACGAAGTTGTTAAAAAACCTGACCTGACTGTCTCTCTGATTAGCACACATTCTAAACAGCTGTCTTCATCACGAATCAGGAACTTGATCAAAAGAAACCATGCCCAACAAGGGAATCGAAGTCTTGGGCTCAGGATGTCACGTCAGTCCTATTGTGTGGCCCTCAAGTATGGAAAGGGGTGAAGGTATTGCAGTGGGAGTGGGAGACCGGAAAGATGCAGATTTTCGTGATTTGGTGCTTAAGTGGAGGGATGGTATAATGTGGAGGGATGGTATAATGTGGAGGGATGGTATAATGTGGAGGGGTGGTATAATTTGGAGGGATGGTATAATGTGGAGGGATGGTATAATGTGGAGGTAGGTATAATGTGGAGGGATGGTATAATGTGGAGGGATGGTATAATGTGGAGGGATGGTATAATGTGGAGGCATCGCCGGTGTGGAAGTGATGACGGGATCTGGACGGATGCAGGTGGAGCGGTTGGTGAGAAGAGGACGTTGGCGATGGGTGGGACACGCATTGGGGAAGCCTATTGCAGGGCGGTCCTTCATCTAGAGTCCCCGTGGGGGAGAGAAGTGGAAGGAGACCGGGAGAAACATGGAGCGGGGGGGGGGCTGGAAAGGAGATGGGATGAGGGAGAGATGGAACGGCCTTTTGCAGATGGCGCGGCAAAGGGAGGACTTAGATCAAGAATTTTTCAAATGACGCTGGCCTGGACACTTCTCTTCTCTGATTGGCTGCTATACGTAAGCAGCTATACTGATGTAGCTAGTTTTAGTTGTAAACAAAAACACTTAACGACACAATGGCGGTGGAAAAACAGGCGAGATGACTATAACACTGTCACACACACACACATATATATATATATATATATATATATATATATATATATATATATATATATATATATATATATATATATATATATATATATATATATATATATATATATATATATATATAGAGAGAGAGAGAGAGAGAGAGAGAGAGAGTTTAAAATGAGCTACTGATAGAATAATATGAGATTCTTCATGTGGTGTACACAATTTTGCTTTAAAATACGAAAATATTGTTAATGTTTTCAGTCATAGAACAAGGGGATACTATATCTAATTACCAAAAGCCGTTTTTGTCTGTCCAGTTTAATAAACAAATTATTGAACATGATCAGTGAAATGTATATGTTATGTATACATATATTCATTTATTTATAAGTGTTTTCCAGTCAAACACCTTACAAACCTAAGTGGAAAATAAGTCTATTGTAGAAATCTTGTTGATTTTAGGATCTTGCGCAAACATTGGATTTTGTTTTGTGCATGGATACTCAGTTCAGCCCCATATGGATCATAATTCGGGTATATAGTGTTCCTCAGTGTTCGTTCATCACTTATTATTTTACAGACCCAAAGGAGCATAGGCCTTCAACAAACATATGCCGTCTTCCTGCTATCGTCTTAAAGTCTTTCTTTGTCTTCCATATCATTGTCATATCTGTCTCTAGCTCTCTTCTCCGTGTGCTTTTCAGTCTACTTCAACTTTTCTTACTCTGGTGATTCTTGAACACGTACTACCCAGTGTGCTATGACCAGGTCTCCTCAGCGTGTGTCCTATCCATCTTCAGCGTCTTCTTCTCATCTCATGTCACACTTGTTCTTGTCCGGCGGTTGTCATCAGTTCCACATCGGTGACCGTGGCGTCGGGTTTATCATAAATGAAGTCCATGTTATGCTCGTTTACATTCAGCTGTCTAGGGTTAGCAATTATATGGCTCGCAATGCTCACTCATAAAACTTGCCACATCCATACGAATAAAAGGCTTTTCCAAATAGCCATCATACCAATAATATTGGTGACTGCCAAATTCCATTGGTATTTTCCATATTTATTTTACACAACGACTCCCCATATGACATCATAATTTCCAGCAGGCATTAATAGATCCAATCAATATATCAGGTAATTTAAGTACAGTTCCATGACACTCATCAACACACTTTAAAATGGGTTCCTCTTGGAACACGATTCAAACATAGCCTTCCCATCAAAGGGGTAAACAAATAATGCTCAAGTTACTACGCAAAACATTCGCACGTCACATGCGAAGCCCGCATAACTATAAGCTACAACAGTGCTGCGCTTACCAGCATCCTCATTACCTCTCATATGTGGCGTGCAAAAGCTAACGCCACAGTGACCATGTCGTTCCACCTTTATCTATATCTTTTTCTACCCAAGCGCCCACTCATGAAAATCTATGTCACAGTTTTTGTTTTATCGTGCAACGTATGTGTTTGTATGGTCTCTGAACGATTTAGCTTGACTGATCTATTTTTAGGCCAGACTTAGTAGTTCTCGTTATGTCCACGACATCAGGTCAGAGCGCGTGACAGGTGGATAAGATTTTTATTTCCATAGACACCTTCTTTTCACTCTAATCCTTGTACAGGGTCTCATCTCAGATACCCCTCTTCCATATTTTTCTTTCCTTAGCTATCTCTCGCGTCATCAAAATCTTTTGTTATTCGTGACGTGCGTATTTTCTTTTTGCCCAAATGTCTCTCGGCGTCAAGCTTCGAGAGCATGCTACTTGAAGAAGCCTAATAACCCATTTTTACGCCATAGATGCCAATGTATCTCACTATTCCTGTGACATCTGCAGCTTCTTGGCTGCCGTCTTTGCTACTCCCTATGAGCCAGAGCCACACAACAAGACCGACCTGACACCCGAGCCGAAGATGACAACCTCTGCGTTGGACTTGATCTTCCCCCGATTTCCACACGTTTCCTAACGCAATGAAAGCCCTCACCCCAACAGCCTCCTACGTCAACGACTTTGATGACATCGTCTAACCCTCCAACTCCGTACACACCGCTGCCAAGATGCATGTTTGACCCTACATCCCATAGGCGTGTCTCATCAAGTACAATCCTGCTATAGTTTCCTGCACTTGCTCCCACCACCCCTGTCCTCTCCTCGTGTATCATTAGACCCATTAGCTGTGATCGTCCCCTATCAATCACGTACCCTCATCGCGTCCGGCATTCGGTCACTGTTATGGAGCAGAAGAGACCACCAAGCCGTTTAACCAGAGTCTTCCGAACTACACATCCGTTAGCCGATGTGAATCTTAAACAGTTTGAATTCAATGAGCACATCATTTTTTAAAGAACGCAAACAACTTAATATATTAGAAAGACACGATCGGCTACCACGACAAATATGAGAAACCAAGAATCAGGGATCAAGACTGTCATAACAAGGGCAAAGATACTCGGGAATTGCCACGTAAACTAGTGTCTTTATGATAAATTGTGAATAGCGCAACATAAATTCTGCTATAACTTTATGGTTAATGGCCCGATCAGGATAATTCTTTTGGGATTTGAAAGCAATTACTAATACATGTAATGTTGGCAGTGGGAAATTATTATCTTTGGTATTTGACGAGGAGATTATGACTGTGTTGGTAAATTCACACAACAGCATTGAAATCCCACGAACGTTTATAAGAAGATAAGTGGACTCAAGTAATATTTATAATTTTTTTGTAATTTCAAAACATTTGTTATTTTAGAGGTTTGTGGTTCTGAAACTGTTCAAGTATGGTTAATAATAATAAATGGTTCGGTTGTAACTTTTCAGTATTTTCATTATATTGTTAGAACGATGCTACCTTACAACAAGTAAAATAAATAAAGTCCTTAGCAATGTCCAAAAAAAAAAAAAGATATAAAAAATAATTTATGAAATTGTTTGAAATTGATCGATTAATCTTCGATTAAAGAAATTCGATTAACCTATTAAGATTTTTAAAATCAAATACCAGCCCTAGATTTAATACAACATTTCAGAGTTTGAGCGTTTGAGCATTTTTTTTAGCAGATTATTTCTGATGTTGACTAAAATAACTACACTACAGTTGGGAACAGACTGGAACAGCGACCAAGCAGTCTGACTCAACGAAGGCTGTTTAAGATTGTGCGCACGCTCCTTGATTTTGGTGATTCCGTTAATTGGCTAGTCTGATTATAATCAGGGTTGGAGTAATCGGAGTTCTACTGTACGGGAAGATCAGTATTATGTGTCGAAACTCGACAAAACAGACTATAATATAGATCCCAATAAAGCCCTGATGAAACCATTACGGTAAATTTATTCACTTTCATGTGACGAGACACGAGAAACTAATTACTGTAGCTTTCTATGTATTCCTGTCTCAACTGTATAAACGTGCCTTGTCTCAACAAATCAACATTACTGCACGTGAAATATTTTTCTGTGGTCAACAGAATTGTGTATATTAACATATCACGTGATAATTTGTACCGAAGCGTCTCGTGGAATTAGTGACAAGGAATAGTAACCAACAGGGTGACTGACAAGTCTCTCTCTCTCTTTTTTAAATTAAAAATGTGTATACGCAGTTAGAGCGTCAGATTGACATAGTGGTTAGAGCGCTGGTCTGTCGTGGCAAAAGTGCCGGGTTCGAATCACGGTACCGACACTCTCCAGTCTCATCATCTCATCTCAACCCATAACCCGTCATGGGTCGTAGGGGTGCATGGTGGAAGCATCAGCAGACAAGGTTCTCCACTGCTCTCTATTCTCAGCAATGCGTACAAGTGTGGAAAAACCGTGTCCTGCCCATTCTTTGATGTTATCAGCCCAGGATTTTCTTTGCCTTCCTCTTCTCCGTTTACCTTCGACTGTTCCCTGGAGGATCGTTTTCGAAAGGGAGTCATGACGAGTTACATGCCCAAACCAGGCAAGCTTTCGACGTTTCACTATTGACAAAAGTGGTTCTTGGTGGCCTGCATAGGTGTTTATCTTCTCTCTAACATAGACATTTGTTTTGTGCTCTTTATAGCAAATGCGCAAAATTCTTCTATAACATTTATGCTCGAAAGCCTGAATCCTTCGCTCCGTATCTGCAGTGAGTGTCCAGCCCTCACACCCATACAAGAGAATAGATAATATAAGTGATTTGTATAATTTGATCTTCACAGGAAAACTGATGTTACTTTTCCAGATCACATTCAACCTTGTCATGGCAGCTGAGGCCATTTCAAGTCTTGTCTTGATTTCCTTACTTGATCTTCCATCACTACATATAGTGAACCCGAGATATTTAAAGGTGTTAACTTCTTCTAACGTTTGCCCATTTAACGTAATGTTGGTCGGAACATGTTTCTTATGGCTATTCGCCAATATCTTGCTTTTTTCTATATTAATTTCCATCCCATACGTTCTTGTTACTTTCTCCAGTCTAGAGGTAAGGTCTTGAAGTTCTGATTCTGTTACAGCTATCAGATCCATATCATCAGCAAAACGTAGATTACAAAGAGGTCGGCCTCCAATCGATATGGTTGATTTATAATCGTAGAGAGCCTCCTGCATAATATGTTCTAGATATATATTAAAGAGCACTGGTGACAGGATACATCCCTGGCGAACTCCTACAGTTGTTTTGAAAAATTCTCCAATGTCGTTGCTTGCAAAAACAGCACTGCTTGCGTCCTTGTATAGTGCTTCAATGATATCTATGATGTTGGTATCAAAAATTGAATTTTCTCATTATTTGCCATAAGCCTTCATGCCAGACTCGATCGAAGGCTTTTGTGAAATCGATGAAGTTATGGTATAAATCATGTTGATGCTGGAGATGTTTTTCGATCAGTAATCTAATATTGAAGATTTGTTCTGAGGTACTTCTTTTTGGTCTAAAGCCAGCCTGTTCCTCTGACAAGATTTCTTCTGATTTCTGTTTTATTCTGTTCAAAAGTATCCTTAACATCACCTTACTTGGATGACTAATAAGGCTAATGGTTCTGTAGTTCTTGCACATTTTTAGATTTCCTTTCTTTGAAAGCGGTATTACTAATGATTGCGTCCATTCTTTTGGCCATTTTTTTGTACTCCATATCTTCTGGCAAATTGTCGTCATGATTTTTACTATATCTGGTCCTCCATATTTCAAGAGCTCTGCTGGTATATTAGCCACACCCGGTGACTTCCCTCCTTTCATCGAACATATAGCCTCTTCCACTTCTTCCCGTAGTATTGCTGCATTTCCGAGTTCTCTGTTTTCGCACTTAATGTTGTTAAAATGCCTAAGTCAGTGTCAAGTTTACAGTTATATAATTCTTTACAATATTCTGTCCACCTTCTCATTACAGCCGTTTTTTCATTGAGCAGAGCCCCATTGCTATCTTCTATGTCAGTTACCCTGGGCTGTTGGGGTTTTGATAGTCTTCTTAATGTGTCAAAAGCTGCCTTGCTGTTACCTTTTATTAGCCCCGTATTAATGGACTCACATTGATCAGCTACCCATTTTTCTTTGGCCTGTTTCATTTTCTTTCTAATATTTTTATTCACCATACTGTATTGCCATGCTGCTTCAGGAACCTCTTTCTTCACCTTCTTCATTTCCCGCCGTGTATCAAATAGCTTCAGTCTACCAAACTCTAAAATAGGTACCTGACTTTGAGTTAGGGAAGGAAAAGGCAGCAAGGAAGGGAACTGGTCCCCTAGACTCTAACACTTCACTCCACTACGGCAGTACCTGCCATGAGATTACCTTGTTGTATCTTGTTTTATATTTTGTTGTATCTTGTTTTATATTTTGTTGTATCTTGTTTTATATTTTGTTGTATCTTGTTTTATATTTTGTTGTATCTGTTGAATATACTTGAAATAAAAGTATAAACAGGGAGCAAAAACCGCCATTTGTTTTTTATTTGTTTATCTCTCCACATGTAAGCCTACCTTGCCGTGGTTGGAGAGCTTGAGCGCCTCAATGATCCCGGGAGCTATGCCGGCGGGAGTTTTACTCCTGGCAGGGTCACCCAAGCCGGACAGGTCCTGGGTGAGGGGCCAGACTAAATGGGCTGAGGAGTGGGTGGAACCCTATAGGTGTAGATGCAGAACCCACCGGCGAGTGGTACATGCTCTGGTCTGCACCAATCCACCCCCACTTCATGGGTTAAATGCTTTCTTGCCTCATTCTTCACTGTTTGTCGTCTATCACGCCCATGGCGACCGTTGCCTCAATTGGCTGTGTGTGGTGTACCCGGAAACGGGGCCTCCCAGTACTGAGGCAAAGTTAAGTCCCCGATGTCACTTATCGGTGCAGAATTGAGAGAGATGGCTGAGCATCACAATCCCTCCTGTGTTGCAGCATGATGAGAACCCAGCATTGCACACTGAGCTTGGGGGGATCACTTGGGCACCAGACTTAATACTGGCTCTTGACTGGATGGCCGCATGCAGGAGATTTCTACAATGGAGGGTTGGCAGGTGGTGGGTATCGGGAAGTGGCTCTGTGCAGGACGTGAGGATTCCTTGGGAGAGCCCCGAACCAGAGCACAGCATTGTGCAAGCTCTGCATAGTTGGAGAGCCCCTGGATGACGGGGAATGCACAGTGTGCTACCCCACCTATCCCCAACTGCTAACTTAGAACCAGAAGTGGGGTCCTCTGTATGCGTGCCAGGCCAGGATAAAATGCCTGGGAAAGAGACTGGAGCTCAGAACTCCCTAACTCAAAGTTGCAGGATGGCAGAAAAGCCACGGGAAAGACAGGGCTATTTTAAAGATAACGCAACCATATTTTCACCACACGAGCTCGGACGCCGCCTCGGTAAACAAGGTCCGCGCAGAGCAGTGACACCCCCAGGCTGCTTGCGAATAGTCTACTACTGGGAACATAAACAGATTAGGGATGAGCCCACTCTCCCGTTGAACAGGTGCTAAAGTCGTAGATACTGGGCCAGAAGGCGCACCGGAAACCACAGTATCATGCAACTCGCTTTTTTTTTTCTATGGAGAGTACACCGTCAAATAAATCTCGTTCTGGTGCTCGCCCTGTGGAGCTCCACCAGGCAGGTGCAGTGCCGGGCTCTGAGCCTCGACAGAGCCCACCCTCAGCTACTGGAGGACCCTCTAGACCGTCTTGTGGAGTCAACAGACGGCGGAGGAGAACTACTGACCAAAACAAAACAGAAAAAGAGAAACCCAGAGTGCCACTTGTCATGATGCACTGGAATGCAGAGGGAGTGAACAGCAAGCAGGCTGGATACAGCAAAAAGACAGAGCTGGAAAACATCTTGTATGAGAAGCAAGTCAGTGTTTGCTGTATCCAAGAGACTCACTTGAAAGCAGATCAAACCTTTAAAATAAGGGGATATCAATGCTTCAGATCCGACAGACAAGATAGACGAAAAGGAGGAGTACTTACTCTTGTAAGGAATAACATTCCTGCACACGAAAGGAAAACCTTCATGGATGGAGCAGAATATCAGCTGCTGCAGATAAAGGTAGACAAGATGGAAATAGAACTCCTGAACTATTACTGTCCGAACAACAAACCCCTGAGTCTCAGCTCTATACAGGTACCAGCCACCAACTTTATAGCAGTTGGAGACTTTAATAGCCACTCCCAGAGCTGGGGCTATAACCATCTGGATCACAGAGGTGAAGAGGTTGAAACTTGGCAAGATGATCACTCCCTAATCCTAGTCAATAATGCCACAGATACTCCTACCTTCTACTCCAGAGGATGGCACACAACCTCAACACCAGATCTTGCCTTCTCCACACCAGATATAGCTGGATCTATTAGTAGAGAAGTAGGAGACCAACTAGGGGGGGCGACCATCGCCCAATCTTTCTTACTGTCCAGAGTGCAACTCTCAGTAACAGGCCCAGCCATTACAAGATGGAACTACAAAAAAAGCCAACTGGGGTTTATTCAGGCATCAGGTGAACACGCTGCTGTCTACCCTCAAGGTACAGAACAGAGACATTAATGAAGTGGTAAAAGACTTCAACAGATGCATACTACAAGCTGCAAAAGAAACCATTCCCAAAGGATGCCGGCGTAACTACATACCATACTGGTCCAGCACACTCCAAGAACGTCAGGAAGCTATGGACAAGGCTAGAAAGGACGCAGAGTCTCAGCCTTCA
Organism: Oreohelix idahoensis; assembly: GCA_024509875.1. Taxonomy (NCBI): domain Eukaryota; kingdom Metazoa; phylum Mollusca; class Gastropoda; order Stylommatophora; family Oreohelicidae; genus Oreohelix; species Oreohelix idahoensis. Next base: position 173,133 of record JAMPIV010017300.1, read on the forward strand.
CTTGAAACTCACAACAAATGGAAAAAGGCTGTAGCAGAGTTTCAGAGAACAAAGCTAGAAGAAAAGCGGAAAAGCTGGAGAACTAAAACGGCATCGCTGAACCTTGAGAAAGACGGCAGGAAACTTTGGAGATTAGTCAAGTCTCTAAATGAAGAGCATTCCTCACCAAGGCAGACTATCACATTGGATGAAGGTGGCAAACTTTTCAGAGGAAAACAAGCTGCAGACTTGTTTGCTAGAAGATACAGTTCAGAAAGCAACTTACCCATTAACATAGACCATCAGAGAGAGATAAGAAAAGAAATACTGGCAACCATGGGACAGACAGATACTCCTGCCCCAATGAGGGAACCCATCACACTAGGAGAACTACAGAAGGCTATTTCCAAGCTTAAGTTTCAAAAGTCACCCGGCCCAGACAAAATCAGCAACGAAATGCTAGTAAATCTGAGCTCAGCAGCAAAGACAAAACTGCTTGAGATATTCAACCACAGCTGGTTGAAAGGAACGGTACCCCAAGTATGGAGAGAAGCCATCACAATACCCATACTAAAGAAAGGGAAATGTAAGACCGAGGCTGCAAGTTACCGGCCAATCAGTCTCACAAGCTGTGTTGGGAAGACTATGGAGCGAATAGTCAACCACAGATTGAAATGGTATTTAGAGTCTGAGCAGATCCTGGTGCCGGAACAAGCTGGATTTAGAGAATGCTACAGTATAGAAGACCAAGTTACTTACTTGTCTCAAGCAATAGAAGATGCCTTCCAGGAGAAGAAAAAGGTCCTAACGATCTGGGTCGACTTCAAGCAGGCCTTTGACAAGGTGTGGAAAGATGGCCTCATTGCAAAACTTAGGAGAAGTGGAATCCAAGGCAACATGATGAAATGGATCCAGTCATACTTGCATAACAGGAGAACTAGAGTCACTCTTGACGGTCTGCAGAGCAGAAAAGTGTTGCTCCATCAGGGGGTACCTCAAGGAGGAGTAATTTCCCCAACACTCTTCCTTGTTTACATCAATGACCTGGTGAAAGATCTCCCTGCAGGAGTTAAAGCTGCCTTATATGCAGATGACCTAGTACTCTGGTGCGCTGATGAAAAATGTCACCACAGCAAATTATAGAATGCAGCGGGCAGCAGACATGCTAGTGTCATGGGCAGAGAAATGGCTTATCACAATAAACACAGACAAAACCTCCACAACACTGTTTCTCCCTCGCCCCCAAGGACAAATCAGCTAACATACACCTAGGGACAACCGTGATCAAGGAAGAAAGCTACCCCACCTATCTTGGGGTGACATTTGACCAAAGGCTTACATGGAATAAGCATATTGAAAATGCAGAAGGAAAGCCCCGAAGACGACTAGGCATACTCAGAAAAATTAGCAGGTACCAACTGGGGAGCAAATGAACGAAATCTAAAGAAGATTTATAATGGAGTAATAAGACCACACTTAGAGTTTAGCTCAGCAGCATGGTCATCAGCTGCTAACTCACATCTGCAGTCTTTGGACAAGGTGCAAAATCAAGCTCTCAGGCTCATTTACAGGAGCCATGAAAACTACACCAATAACAGAGATGCAGAAGGTTGCTGGATTACAGACATTGTCCCATAGAAGAGACACAAAAACCATGATCCAGATGGAAAAGTACAACAGTATGCCAATGCACCCAATGAAGGCAAGACTAGATGATCTGGCATTGGGACGTCTAAAGCGTAGCAGCTTTGTGCATCGGGGGAAAAGACTTATAAGACAGCATCAAGAAGACCTATCCATGAAGACAACACCACTGAAGCCCACCCTATACCCTGTACCATGGGAGCAGGCCAGCAGTGCCCTCCAAATTAATACAACAGTCAGTGGTCTCACAAGTGGATGTGAGTATAATGATCTGCAAAAACGAACTGCTACATTGAGTATGATCCAAGAAAGCTATCCCGATCAATCATGGATACATGCCTATACAGATGGATCAGCAACTAATGCTGTTAGGAATGGAGGTGCCGGTATCTTTATCTCATATCCTGACAACCACTATGAGACTAGGCACATTCCCACTGGTAAATTCTGTTCCAACTATACAGCTGAGGTTCAAGCTCTAGAGCAAGCTGCAAATATGATTTATAACACCAACTCTGACTGCCACCAGGTAGTCATCCTCACAGATGCACTGTCTGTCCTGCAAGCTCTCAAGGGTGGTAAAAACTCCCGCATCTGAGAAATGAACTAAACAAGGTAGCTGCCAAAAAGAGAACCATACTTCAGTGGGTACCATCTCATTGTGGTGTACCCGGAAATGAAAAGGCAGATAAACTTGCAAAAATGGGAGGAGAATGTGAACAAGAAGATAATGAAGTCACATACTTTGAGAAAAAGAGAGCTATCCAGACTATCAGAAGAGAACAGAACCAACCCAAAGACGACTATCACACTCTCGACCGGCAGGGACAGACAACTATTTTTCGACTCAGGACAGGGCATAACAAACTGAATAAACACATGCACAAGCTACGATTGTCTGCTTCACCACTGTGCACATGTGGATTAAACGAACAAACTGCTGAGCATGTTCTACAGGACTGTCCTCTGTATGACCAGTTAGAAAGATATACTGGCCCAATGACTCAACACTAAACTCAAAGCTATATGGAGTTAAAGAGGAACTTCAAACAACAGTCGAATTCATCATGAGAACTCGTCTGACGGTGTAATCATCAAAGATGCGATCGCAAGAAGAAGAAGATTTGTTTATTTCTAGAATTAAAATAAAATAAATAAAATCTTCTTTTTCTTTGCACTGGCTTCCTAGCTCGGTAGTCCATGGTTCGATTCCCAGTTGAGGTGGGATTTTTTAGACGGCAAACGGCTCCGGGGTCGACCCAGCCTCATGAATTGGGTACCAGAACAACTCTGGGACGGTTAAGGCGGCAGGCGTGATGCTGACCACATCACCTCTAGTGTGCTGATTGTCAAGAAAATACGGGCCTTACACCGTATTCCCTATATGCCTCAATGGGCGTGTAACGGGATCCTTTACCTCTTTACCTTTCTTCTTCTTTGATCCTAAGCCGCACCGACTGTCAGTGGCCATCACGCCTGATGGCGTCTTGTAGGGCAGCAACAAACTGCTTCCACTTTGCTCGGTCGGTGGCCATCCTTTGTGCAGTGCCCCAACTCTGGTTCATTCTTTGCATCTCGGCCTTCACAGTTCTCCACCGAGTTGTTTTTGGTCGGCCTCTCTTTCGCTTTCCTTCAGGGGTCCATCATATAGCTGTTCTTGTGATAGCATCGGGTCTCTTCTGAGGACTTGGCCGCCCCAACTCCAGCGTCTGCCAGCTATGATGGTGTGCAGGTCCTCTTGTTTGCTCCGAGTAAGCAGTTCGTGATTGGTTGTGGTATTCGGCAAAAGAAACTAAAATCAAGTAACCAATACTTGATAATAATCGATACGAGCAACAACGAAAGTTACTGCCTGTTTTTCAGTTATGTGTTGAACAGACTGAATTTCACTTTGAGCTGTAATGTTTTTACCAGAGCTACTCTGGGAAGGTTAAGGCGGCCGGCGTGATGCCGACCACATCACCCCTAGTGTGCCGACGGTCAAGATAATATGGGCCTAACACCATATTCCCAATATGCCTCAATGGGCGTGTAACGGGTTCCTTTACCTTTTTTTTTACTTTTGTAATGTTTTTGTAATATATCATTTTATTGAATAAACTGACAGGTAGTTCCTTTTATCTTGAAGTGTTTTTTTTTTTTCTTTATATAAAATAGTTAAATTGGAGGAAAGAAATAGTAGTTTAGTTTGGTTTGGTTTTAAGGACTATCGTCATTGCACACGGACAACTCCATCAGTGCTCCGATCTCCTCCCTTAGATCCCACAAGGAGGATCTCAGCACAGTGCACGAACTCCGTAGCACCGACTAGAATCCCGATGACAGCGTCACAGAAATCCTACAACAACAAGGGTTCGAAGCAGTCAATGCGACATACTTGGCTCAACTGCGCAGACATCAGCCCCCCACAACACCTCCCCACAACACCTCCCCACAACACCTCCCCACAATACCTCCCCACAATACCTCCCCACAACACTTCCCGGCAACAGTGGAACGAAGAAGTAAGTAATTCATCAATGTGCAGTAACCACGAAAATTCCAGCTCCAATGGCGTATAATAAAGTTGATGCAGTTCAAAAGCATAACAATACTAGACTCTTTCGAGGCCTCGTGATTGGAATGAGTACTCTTTAAACCCTTTAACAAGGATCTATGGTGGGCAAGTCTGGTTCCAGCAGACGCGGTAATTCCAGCTCCATCAGCGCATATTAAAGTTGTTGGAGTTATTACGTACCGCCCGCATGCGAACTTTGTCTCGAAAGGCTATGCCTGGTGTTCCCGGCAACGGGCCCGCCCAGTTTCAGATAGCGTAGCAGTGGCTCAACCTCTACGCCTTCGGGTAGAAGAAGAATGAAAGCCCAGCAGTTATAGCTCCTATTTAAGGATGGAATGAAACCAAGAGGGATCGAAGGTTTCATAGCTATATAATGCAATCTATAAGAGGGCAAGTTTGGACATAACAGACCTATCACCAGTTTGTCTAAATCTATAATTGCATGACACAACAGACCAATCACCAGTTTATCTTAATCTATGATTGCATGTTCACCCTGAGAGGTGTTGTGCTCTTCTACACCCAATTGTAGAAGAGGATACTACGAACGAAAAAAAAAAGATAAAGAAAGTGAAGCTCAGTCGCCGGTTGTAATTAAGCATTTATCGCATACGATTCACTCCTGTAGCGAGGCGACAGTGTCGCTCGTGTGGTCCTGGGTTCGATTTCCCTGTAAGACAATTACTTATGTTCCTTTTCTTTTCTGTTTATTATTTACTGTTTACATCCATCGGATGTCCTTCTTTGTTTGTTTATATATAAACTGATTATTCTTTATATATAAATTGATTCTTCTTTCTTTCAATCTCCTAT
>JAMPIV010017301.1:0-223464 GCA_024509875.1 Oreohelix idahoensis
AACAAAATGATCTAAATGAAAATTCATAGCTGAGGTTGAGGCTCCCTGACTAGCAGTGGCATCAGAAGTAAAGGGACTGGCACCATTTTCAGGAGCATGGCCTTGAAACTCAAACTCCCTTAGTCGTAACTCATGTTCCCTTTGTAATCTCTTCTCCTCCTTTTCTGCTTCCCTCACTGCAGCCAATCTTCTGTCTTCCCTTTCTGCCTTTTGTTCTTCTAATTGGAGCCTTTTAATCTCCTTATCTGCCTCCAATGCTTTAGCCTCTTTGTCAGCCTCAATCTGCAGCCTCTTAATTTCTTTTTCAGCCTCTAACTTTCTTTCGGCCTCTTTTTCTAATCTTCTTTCTTCCCGTTCAATATATTTGTCACATTCAGCAGTGACATAAGCAATCATGATTTGCCCGTCCATTCCTAACTCTTTTGCAGTCTGCACAGCAGCAGATCGAAATTTTGCCAGGTCGGCCATTTTCTAACAGATAACCTTACTTGCTACCACATTTATAGCTCAGTCAGAATTATTCTGGAATATTGTGATGACTACGTTAAATGTCTAGGGTTATGTAAATGATGAAGTGTAAGTCACAACAACAACAGACAGATAAACAATTTAATTTATTCCACCACACTTGACAACACTGTGACACTCACACACATTTAACACTCTATAAGACTATCTTAAATGAGTCAATGGTAAAGTTTCAAATATATATATGTATTAATTACTTTCACTAATAGATATCCTGATTCAATTACACAGTGAACCAGGAATCACAATCAAATGTAATCACAATTTATATGTACATAATTTATAAATATGAACCTTGTAGTGACATATTGTATTAGTATTATCCTAAGTGTGTCAGTTGTGTAGTAGTACTATGAGGTAATACTGGTTTTGTTTTTCAAGCTATGTTGTTATTTGTCATCATGACTTCAAGTGTTTGTTTATCTTGGAAATAGTATGGGGAAAACTTCACAGTTCCTATCAATTTAAACAATGTATTGACCCTCTGTTTTACTATAATGTCAAGTTTAGAGGGGGACACATATTGTTGAGCTCCTCTGGCCACAGAAGCTTATCTTTCGTGATGGCGGCAGGAAAAGACTCCTCTGCTCGATAGCTTCCCTGTGTTCTGGAGACACCTCACTGGTCGCTATCTGGACCCAGGAGTATGCTGTCAGCCTCTAGATTCAGCAAAGCTCAGACCAGGTGCTGCTCAATAACTTTAGGACCACGGTCCCAGAATTCATGGAAATAATACAGTTACGTTGACTGGCAAAGAATATAGCACAATTTCGATCTGCCGATGTCCCAGGCTTTTATTTAGAAAAATATGCACTGGCTCTCAACGCACTGTTGCTTTAGTAAGTTTATTTTAAAAATGTGGCGCTGAACTGACGCTTCTAATTGACTATATTGGCGGGTCTAACCAATCGTGCCATGTTTACACAGCTTTTCAAAAAAAGTACCCTTCCTTCCGTCTCCCCTAACAACAAAAAATAGTATTTGTAGCCCGACTAATCGTGTTTAGCCTTACATTTACTTCTATCCAATCAAATAGGATTTTACATGGTGGCCCATTTCCCGTAAAATAGTGGTTCCAAAACATGCCACTGTGCGATTATTATTTGGTGTTGTCTGACACCCTCACTATTTTCTTTTGGCTATAATTTGTTAATTCCTAGACTATTTGCGTAACACTTAACATATTCTTTGTCAGCAAGTCCTAAGGAACCCAATTATATAAATTTAATGGGGCTAAGGGGCTGCGTTCAAAATATGCATTTTCTTCTAGGATAGTCGTGCTGTTGCCACCTCCTCACTTCCAAACTTTATGGTGTCTGCTGTACTGTCATACTAATGTCAGGATTTCAGACATAAAACAGTAGAATGTCAGGTTTCCTTATAAGCATTTTACTGGTTTTTAAACCTAACTCTCGTATGGGTAGTGTTTTTTATCACTGTCGATTTGAAAAAAGTTAGTGCTTGTGGCCTTACACGCGTGATGGCATTAATTGTATAGCGAGACGCGTGTTAGTGTTGCATACGTTCCGGCTTTCAGCCCTCCCTTTCTTTCTATCCTAAGTCCATCTGTCTGTTCGTTTATGGTAACGTAGTGTAATTAATGCTAGTATTAATTTAGGTCATTAATCAGCTTGCGTATCTCAAGGTTTTTCTTAGAAATGCAGTACAGTGTTATTGTAGAAAGCGTGTATTGATGCAGTAGGCTTTACTATCAACGTGAAAGCGTGAGAATATGCAGACGAAGCATAAAAAGGGGGATCTCGAGTACAGTCATTGTGACAGCACTGTTCTTTACCATTCTTCTTTCCTTTTATTGAATTTATGTGTTAGGCTGTACATTTACTTTTTAATTTATATATCTGAGGACAGCACCAATTCACCTGTGATGAGTTTCTTCCTGTCTATCCCTTTCCACTTTGTTTCCCACAGTCCCAGAACCTCGATTTTATATTCCTTCATCTCTGCTGCTACTTGTGCCACTTTCCCTTGTTCGTTTAATGTCCGAACATTCCAGGTGCCAAATCTGGAAGTTCTCCTAGAAGAAAGAAGGTTAGTCAGTAACACAGACTCCTTTCGGCTTTCTCTGTGTTGCATCATACGCCTCCCTGCGAGAGGACCTTCCCCTGTCTTGGATGGCTGTGTTTTATTTTCTTTAATTGACTTGTCCATGTTTGTTGAAGTTTTTTAGGGTTTAAATTTTTTACAGGATGGGGTAACCGGCCCTATGCCCAATCCTCCTTAGTCGCTTTCTACGACATGCTTGGCAGGGAACAGTGTTACTATTCTTTGCTCCCCTTTCGGGCCCCGGTAACACACGGGTGTTGCCAGTTCTATGCATAACCTTATATGACCTTGTACATGCCTAAGGCAGCAGTAGGCATATTATTTCTATTGTCTCATCAAAGACCTCCAGGAACTACATAGGATGGACTTCACCATGGAAACCGGATAATATCCTATATATAAAATCCCAGCTTTTTCTGTCAGTACATAACGCTAAGGGATGCAACTTTGGTTGAAAGTTAGACATTTATTGTATTGTTTATCTTATATGCTAGGGGTGATGCTGACCACATCACCCCTAGTGTGCAGATGGTCGAGAAAATAGGGGCCTAACACCATATTCCCAATACGTAATTATTAGACGAACATAAAGGCATGTTTTCAGGCACTCGTAAGAAATAAAGAAGCAAAACACTAGACAACAGAAAAACAACAGACGTGAGTGGCTTACCCAGGACTCGAACCCAGGACCATCCGTGCGACAACTCCGCTTAGCTATGCAAGCGAATCACACTATCCTCCCTGCCATCTAGGCATCACCAAAAAAAATGATGTTTCGATGACAGGTCACTAGTGCGAACCGCAAGACATAACACCAGAAATTTACCATGGGCAGTCCAGCCTATTAATGACGCAATCACTTCTGTTGTTCCCCTATTATACAGTACAGAACAGTCCATACAAGACAAAGATCTTAATACTGTGTCTAGTAAATGATAGTAGACTAAGAACAGTAAGTACAGGGCAGAGGGTAGGTTTTTGGTATTGTATAAACATTTATAACACATAAGGAAGGGAAACCCGAGGCCTGTAAACAGTAAATAAATATTAGACAAACATAAAGGTATGTTTTCAGGCACTCGTAAGAAATAAAGGAGTAGAACACTAGACAACAGAAAAACAACAGACGTGAGTGGCTTACCCAGGACTGTTGTCTAGTGTTCTACTTCTTTATTTCTTACGAGTGCCTGAAAACATACCTTTATGTTTGTCTAATATTTATTTACTGTTTACAGGCCTTGGGTTTCCCTTCCTTATTCCCAATATGCCTCAGTGGGCGTGTAAACGGGATCCTTTTTTTTTTTCTCCATAATATGTACTTTCCCGAAAATAGTAACACTTGACAAAGAAAAGTGCGCAAATAACAGTGTGCACAAAAATATTTATAGAATGAGTGATCCCGTATACACACATTGAGATTCTCGCTGCTGCTAATGATGCACAGTGGTTTTTATTAAAAAAATACTTTTGAATAAGTGTTAAACTCTGTATAGTTGTTAACTCATACTGGCTACTAGTCGTTGAATCACGCTTTATTTGTTAAATGACGTGAATGTCCACCAGTTGATAAATGTAGATGTTGGGACTGGTGTAGTAAAGTGTAACGATTGTCAACTCATTAAACCCAGCACAGTTTTGGTCATACAGGTCATCTTGTCCTGGAACGTGATGAGGCTCCGACAAGAATGTGAGTGTAAACAATGAGTGTGTATGTGAATGTCAGAACGCGAATGGTAGAATGATTCGATAGAGTTGACAGGTTGGTAGTACATCACTCATACTCACACTGTTCGAATTCAAGAAGTACTGGAACTACGGTGGTCTTTTTATAACATTTAATGGGACGCACACTTGGACAGTACGTGTATGGTTACAGGAACAAATGTCGACATAGACAGCATAATGTTGATCACAGGAATATCATCTTAAGTTAGCATTCATGCTTGGCAAATATCATAATGGAGCATTCGTAAATAAGCATTCAGAGTTCCATCATGTAAATCATCTGGCTTTACTGACTGGGCACGTCAGACCATAACCAATATATAGGAAGGCTCCTAGACCTAACCTCGTCTAGTGAATATCCCTTCACGTAAAGTTCAATATATATATTTTCCATAAAGATATAGGAATCCCAGACATGGGTTCTCACATGTAGCAGTGATCTCTTGGTTCATCGAGCGATAGTACAGGCATCCCTTTTTCTCACTCGATAAATACAAAGTATATGAATTTCAACATGGCTGTTCTTCTCTCGTGAGTTTCACTCACTATAGGACCCAGACCAAAATTGGTCATTCGTTAAATGTCCTCATTTCTTCATGACTTCTATCATAGAAGTAATTGAATAACATCATATAATCTAGTGCTGATACATAGGAATGTCGTCTTCCTTTGAATAAATATTCTTTTCAAAAGTACCACTGTGCATCTGTTTATCGACAACGATGGCGAAGCCCAAGTTCATAATAAATTGTGGTTTTACCTTTCTATGCGAAATATAACTTTGCCATTCCTTGGCAAAAGAGAATAAACACTGGGGTAAAGTACATACAACATGTCTAAATGACTATCACTTTTCCCCATCTACTTATAGATCACATTTTCGGCGATAGGCCGGCTACATCAAAATTCTACATCCAGACAGGATGACAGCCATGAATCACACCCCTTGCTAGCGATACTTCCGCTGCATAGCCTTTGACCTTTTCTAGCGACAACCAACATAGTTCGACTTAGAAATGTAAAGATATCCATATATAAGACAGACTCGTCCTACTCATACAAACACTACGTATAAATTCAGGCCATAGATATACTGAAGCAAGAACAATCTATTCCTACCCAGCCAAAGAATAAATCGCAGTAGGCCTAGACTCGTCCGCGGAGTCCGATCGAAGATGACGGAACTACTTTCAAGGGAAGTAACTCAAAAATGACTTCTCCTTAAGCACTTAAAAAGGAAATACTTTGATTACAAAATATTTGCGAACATAATAAGTATATAAATGTATTATATTGCAAGATAGTAAAAATTGCCCTTTACAGTCTTACCACACCTCCCGGGAAAAAAAAAATAAAATTTTTTTTTTTTTAAATACATCTAGGAGCAACGTAGAATAGGCTCACAACGCAAGAATACTGCGCAGATGAAAATATCAGGAATAACTATAATTCCTAATATGACCGGTGAGAATATATATCTCAAAATCTGAGAGAAATTGTTTCTCTACGAATAAATGTTTCCAGGAAGGTGTGATGTATGTATAATACAATTCTGGTAATTATACAATGCATACCAAAAATTCACACTATAATCTTAAATTTATGATTTATGAAGAAACAATCATCAAAGAACAGCGGTGAATAAACATCAATAAACCGCTAAGTAGCGATACCATCATTCTATTATTAAATTACAAATGTGTATCTTAGTAAAGAAACAAAAAAATAACTGTTGTAAAGTTATACATATTAAAAAGATCCAATATTTAACAGTTAAGTGGCATCATGTGGGCATCTGGACAGAATGTCCGCCATCACATTTTCTGAACCACGGATAGCTCGTACCGAGAAATGAAAAGGTTGAAGAGCGATTGCGTATCGAGTTGATCTCGAGCTCTTCAAGTTCTTACTTTGGATAGCCGTAAGAGCTTTTTGGTCAGTTTCCACTACGAAATGCGCGCCCAGAAGGAATCTTTGGAGTTTGAGAATTGACCAAACCATTGCCAATAATTCACGGTCTAAAACCGAGTAATTCCTTTCTGCAGCATTAAGTTTTCTGGATATATACATTACAGGATGCAGAGTTCCAGAGTACTCTTGCATTAGTGCCGCTCCAATCCCAGTGGATGAAGCGTCACTACGAAGAACAAATGTCTTATCTGTTGTAGGTAACACTAAAATAGGTGGTGATGAAAACATAGTTTTGATCTTCTCTAGTGAAGATTGGCATTCATGAGACCAGTGAACCATGTTAGGCGACCCTTTCTTTAATAGTGTAGAGAGAGGTGCCATGATAGAGGACAGATTCGGAATGAAACGTCCATAAAATTGTATGAGACCTAAAAGACTTCGCACTTGCTTTTTAGTCCTAGGGATAGAGATGTTAAGTATCTTAGTGATATTATGGTCTTCTGTCTTCAAGAAACCGTGACCTACTCGATGGCCTAAGAAAGCAATTTCGCTAAAGCCAATACAAGCTTTGGATGGTTTTGCTGTCAGGTTATACTCACGCAGAGTTGATAATAATTCAACTAACCCTGAATAGTGATCTTCCCAAGTATCGCTGAAAAGACAGATGTCGTCTAGATAAGCAATGACATCTGACCGATACGATAGGATTCGACGCATCATGCGTACAAATGTAGCTGGTGCGTTCATAAGGCCGAAAGGCATAAAATTCCATTGGAAAAGGCCTCTGGGAGTAGAGAAAGCGGTAAGAGGTTTGGCGCGTTCGGATAATGGAACTTGCCAATATCCTTTAGACAAATCAAGTTTAGTGAAAAAATGCGATTTAGAAAGACGAGTAAGTAGCTCTTCTAGTAAAGGCATAGGTTCAGCATCGAACTTCGTAACTTGATTCAATTTGCGATAGTCAACGCAAAGACGTATGTTATTGTCTTTTTTTCGAACAATAACCATCGGCGAAGAATATGCAGAAGTGGATGGTTCGATTATTTGTAAATCTATCATTTCATCCAACTCCTTTTCAACCTGTGTTTGGAAATGTATAGGGATAGGATAAGGTCTAACCCTAATTGGAGTATGTTCAGTTAGAACAATGTCATGCTCAATGACATGAGTTTGTCCAGGGATGTCAGTGAGGACATCCTGAAATGTTTGTAACATAGACGAAACTTGTCGCCGTTCTCCTAGAGACAAATCAGGAGAAACAGTAACGTCTTTCCATGATTCACTAGAATGAAGTGGGATCATTGGAAGCGGAAGATTAACATCCGAAAAAACTTGTTTCCTCATCCTGTATTACAGACAGTGATGAGTAATGACCATGTTTGACATGAGAATCGTCCGTTGCCTGGAAAATAGGCTGTAGATAGTCAGGACGTTCATGGAACTCCGTAAGCATATTGATGTGGAAGGTTTTATGCTTCCCGTTGATATCGACGATGTAGTCAACATCTGAAATTTTCGATATTATATCGTACGGACCTTTCCAACTAATAAGGAGTCTATTTTCACGACAAGGTAGCAAAACAAATGCTTTGTCACCAGGACAAAGTTGTCGTAAAGTTCTCTTCTTATTAGCAAATTGTCTTGCCTTCTGCTTAGCAAATTCAGAAGAGGACGTTGCCAATTTGCATGCTTCGATAATCTTCTGTCTCAGCGCGATGACATACTCGTAAGAAGATTTTGTGTCATCGTCAATATTGTCAGCTGTTATAAGATCATGCAGCAAAGACATTGGGCCGCGCGGTCGCGCGCCAAAGACAAGTTCAAAGGGAGAAAACCCTGTATGTTCATTGGGGACCTCTCTATACGCGAAGAGGGCCGCGGGTAAAACCCTATCCCAATCTTGAGGATGATCCTCAGTTATCTTCCCTAATAAGTTCTTAAGTGTTCTATTTAGTCGCTCGACCATCCCATTGGACATAGGATGATAGATGCTACTCAAAGATCTCTCTATCTGTAGAGTAGACATTACTTGAGACATGGTATCCGATATCAGTTGGGTGCCATGATCTGATAATATTTCTCCGGGGAATCCCAGCCGAGAAAATATAAGCCAAAGAGCATCTGCAATGTCAGCGGTAGTAATGCTCTTTAGAGGGATAGCCTCTGGCCAACGTGTGCACATGTCTACACACGTTAAGATAAACTGATGTCCTCTAGCAGATTTGATCTTGAATGGACCAATGATGTCTATCGCCATTTTCTGGAATGGACGAATAGGAATATCTGCAGCCTGAATAGGCGCAGCATGACGAGGACCTTTGGATTTGACTTCTTGACATACTTTACAGGATCGACAATAGATCCGTATGTCCTTGTTCACAAAAGGCCAAAAGAAAGCCGCAAGAACTCTTGACTTTGTACGGGAAAAACCCATGTGACCAGCACACTGAGAGTCGTGTGCATGTTGTAAGATCTTAACTCTCAAATTCTTGGGTACAAGAATCTGAGAATGACTTGACTTAGTGGAGTCTTGCACCATACGTACAAGTACGCCATTCTTCATTGTAATCCAAGATTTACAATTTGAATCTTTATTCGGATCACCTTTCGTTACAAGAGTGAAGAATTTCTTAAGAGTCGGATCTTCTTCTTGTTGTTTTATAAACGAGTCACGAGAAATTACCAAGGGATCATCTTGGTTATGCACTTCATTATCTTCAATAGATGAAGTTTCAGGCATATTGAGAGCTTGAGCTCTAGTGACTACCGCATTAGCAGATTGCATATTTTGATTTTCCCAAACGGAAATTTGCTCCGGAGTGCATTCTTTGACTCCGTGAATGCGACCGATGATAAGATCAGCGATCGGATTCGGCAAAAGACATGCGTGTACATCTCCTGTGAAGAAAGGAGTAGCAATCCTAATGATAGCGGTAGAGTATTTCTCTATGGTGCCGCCAAATGTTACGCATTTGACTACTTTGCCTGTAGAATGAGAAGGATCTATGAGTGACTGCCTAACCCCAATAGTTGTGCATCCAGAATCAAAAAGTACTGAGACTGGATTGTCATTTACTAAACCTTTGTGTAAGACAAGAGAACCTCTCCCATCATGCGCGATTGACGCAGGAAGAGCGGGAAGAGGATGGCCACAGCTTAAAGTAGACACTGTGGTTGGCTCAAATAATGTTTTGCATTGGGGGCACTGAGATGCTCTCCCAAAATCAAAAGCGGCACATGCCATATTATTAGAGTCATCATTATCTTTATTTTGTTTATAGGCTTCGTGGGACTCTTGCTGTGCAGAGTTCGCCTGGTAATGAGCTTTATGTTTTTTGAATTGTGCTCTACCTCTGTTATTATTGCCTCTGTACTTATCATTGTTTCCACTATTATAACCTCTACTCGGGTTTGAATCATAGCTCCTTTGGTTACTATCATCATATTCATTATAATGAGTATCTCTGTAATTATGATCTTGTTGTCTCCATGAAGGAAAACTTGGATAGTTTCTAGAATGACTTCCTTTGCGAAAGTTCCTGTAATTATGACCACCCCTGAATCAAGGGCTGTCAGCTCTTCTCCAGGTATTCGAAGAAGAACCCTGAAATGATTGGTTACCTTGGTTCTGATAACTGTAATAGTTACCTTTTTTTATTAAACTTATTTTGAGGTCCTTGGAATTTGTGAGAGTGATTAGGGTTGTATGGTGTTGCAGAAGCAACTGGCATACCTTCTTTAACCTTATTGTTGCTAATAGCTACGTCCGGATGTGCAGTGACGTATTGGGTACAATACTGTTCCATTTCTTTTAGAGACTTAGGTTTACGCTCATGTAAGAATTCGAGGAAAGGTTTATTTATACTTGACATAATCTTGTCTCTGAGTATCAAGTCCATAAGGGCTTCATAAGTCTTTTCTGTTTTGGATAGCTCAATCCAACGATCAAATGTAAGACGTGTCCTTGCAATGAATTCTGAGAATTCTACACCTGCCTCAGGCACCATTGTCTTAAACAACTTCCGATAACCCTCTTCAGACAACTGATACTTCTTTAATAAGGCTGCCCTAATAACATCATAGTTATCTTTGTCAGCCTCTTCAACCAAACTTAAACTAGTCAGAGAATCACCTTTCAGATTTTCTGATAACTGGTTAGCATATTGTGATTTGTCCACATTATGGGCTCGACACGAGCGTTCAAATCTATTTAGCCAGAATGTTATGTCATCACTGGAAGGGTTGAACGCTGGTACCTTGACCTTGTAAGTAAAGGGTTTACCATTACCACCAGATGCTTGATTACCATCACTTATGTTTGTTAACTTTAACTTTTCTAACTCAAATGCTAAAAGTTCTTTTTGGTGTTCATGTTCTCTTATTGCTTTTTTCTCTTGAGCTTCAGCTTGTAATTTTCTCTCTTCTGCAGCAGCTTCATCTTTTCTTTTCTCTTTTTCCATTTCCATCTGGAATCTTTTTTCATCAGTCTGTATCTGCAATTTCTTTTGTTCATACTCTCTTTGTAATTTTTTTTCCTCAGCTTCTAATCTCTTTTCTTCAATCAATGCTTTTCTCTCTTCAGCAGCCAATGCTTTGTCATATTGAGCAACTGCCCATTCTTCTAATTGCTGACCAGTCTTATCAAGAATCTTGCCTTGTGTGATAAAATAATCTAAAGTAGACATCTTGTCTAATAAGATCAGTAATTTGCAAAAGTAAATAAATTTACTTTCTTAGTCTTAATCAAAGACCTTGTATGATAACTTTGTAACCTGTGGAAAATAGTACTTAACTATCCCAATCACTGTGTGAAACAAGCCTTACAAAGGTCTTGTATAAATCCTTATATAATAACAGCTATAAGTTGCTGGTTCACTCTATAATATAAGTGCAGTGCACCAGAAATAGTGTTTTATATCATCAACTGTGTACCTTTAGTAATAGCAATTAACTATCAGTTGATTCTTGTACATCAATTTATATGATCAACTATATTTTAAATAGTGTATGTCGATCAGGCACAAAACAAAACAGTTATACAGGAGAACATGAAAACATTTGCGGAGATGAAATAAATCAAATGGGAAAAACAATAAAAGATAAACCGCAAGAGGATAACAAATACAAATAACGCCACAGTATATAAATATAAATTGAGAATAGAACTGAAAGATAGAATAGGGTAGACCAACAAATTACAAACAAATCAAAACAAACTAAAGAACAGAGGAATATTACAAAAACAACAATGAGTACAGTCTTCACAGCTAACACTAATAGCAACAGCTGTCGCAGCAAATTTTCAATCAAGAAAATTGCACCTATAGAAACGCACACATCAGACCCTCTATTACGTGGGATACTCTGCTGTGTGACACCGCCCAACCAAAACAACAACCCGCTGGATACAAACAAATATCACATATAAATATTTAAACATAAATACATAATTGCATAAATAGTATGGCAATATGATGTAAATAGAGTGTTGCAGAAAGAATGTGTTGTAAAGAAGGCTCAGTTACACTGCCTAATAGTACAGTACTGTGGTACTTTATTAAACAAATACTTCTGGTCTAATTATTTTAAATTCAACACAGAAATAGAAGCTCCATCGTTGATGTGAATGATAACAATCGATGTAGGACTTCTCAGTTCAATAACATTTCCTTTCGCAAACACTGTCAAATATTCTCCAGTCCTGATGTGTAATGTTCTATGTTTCAACCAAGCTTGCTGTGTAACACTGTCAGTTGTATGGCAAATGTCCAACGAACCAAATGTCAACAAACGCTGACCTAGTTACCGCATACTCTCGACAGGACAGGTCACGCTGACATCACTGTAGAGTTGTACTGCTGATGTATTTGTGTGTCGTAACAGACCCCAAGGAACGGTCTGGTCTCAGTAGTTCACTTCTCAATATGGTCACTGTGCAGGTTGACCCAGGAAGCTGGCACACCAGTTGTTAAACTCTGTATAGTTGTTAACTCATACTGGCTACTAGTCGTTGAATCACGCTTTATTTGTTAAATGACGTGAATGTCCACCAGTTGATAAATGTAGATGTTGGGACTGGTGTAGTAAAGTGTAACGATTGTCAACTCATTAAACCCAGCACAGTTTTGGTCATACAGGTCATCTTGTCCTGGAACGTGATGAGGCTCCGACAAGAATGTGAGTGTAAACAATGAGTGTGTATGTGAATGTCAGAACGCGAATGGTAGAATGATTCGATAGAGTTGACAGGTTGGTAGTACATCACTCATACTCACACTGTTCGAATTCAAGAAGTACTGGAACTACGGTGGTCTTTTTATAACATTTAATGGGACGCACACTTGGACAGTACGTGTATGGTTACAGGAACAAATGTCGACATAGACAGCATAATGTTGATCACAGGAATATCATCTTAAGTTAGCATTCATGCTTGGCAAATATCATAATGGAGCATTCGTAAATAAGCATTCAGAGTTCCATCATGTAAATCATCTGGCTTTACTGACTGGGCACGTCAGACCATAACCAATATATAGGAAGGCTCCTAGACCTAACCTCGTCTAGTGAATATCCCTTCACGTAAAGTTCAATATATATATTTTCCATAAAGATATAGGAATCCCAGACATGGGTTCTCACATGTAGCAGTGATCTCTTGGTTCATCGAGCGATAGTACAGGCATCCCTTTTTCTCACTCGATAAATACAAAGTATATGAATTTCAACATGGCTGTTCTTCTCTCGTGAGTTTCACTCACTATAGGACCCAGACCAAAATTGGTCATTCGTTAAATGTCCTCATTTCTTCATGACTTCTATCATAGAAGTAATTGAATAACATCATATAATCTAGTGCTGATACATAGGAATGTCGTCTTCCTTTGAATAAATATTCTTTTCAAAAGTACCACTGTGCATCTGTTTATCGACAACGATGGCGAAGCCCAAGTTCATAATAAATTGTGGTTTTACCTTTCTATGCGAAATATAACTTTGCCATTCCTTGGCAAAAGAGAATAAACACTGGGGTAAAGTACATACAACATGTCTAAATGACTATCACTTTTCCCCATCTACTTATAGATCACATTTTCGGCGATAGGCCGGCTACATCAAAATTCTACATCCAGACAGGATGACAGCCATGAATCACACCCCTTGCTAGCGATACTTCCGCTGCATAGCCTTTGACCTTTTCTAGCGACAACCAACATAGTTCGACTTAGAAATGTAAAGATATCCATATATAAGACAGACTCGTCCTACTCATACAAACACTACGTATAAATTCAGGCCATAGATATACTGAAGCAAGAACAATCTATTCCTACCCAGCCAAAGAATAAATCGCAGTAGGCCTAGACTCGTCCGCGGAGTCCGATCGAAGATGACGGAACTACTTTCAAGGGAAGTAACTCAAAAAATGACTTCTCCTTAAGCACTTAAAAAGGAAATACTTTGATTACAAAATATTTGCGAACATAATAAGTATATAAATGTATTATATTGCAAGATAGTAAAAATTGCCCTTTACAATAAGTAAAATTGCATTAGGTATTGGTGCTTTTGAATTTAGTAAATAAATAAAATTTTGAAATAACGCGCTCATTTCTTTTTTAACATTTGTCAATATCACATCTCTTTTTATGTTTCATCAGTTGATATTTGGTAGGGACAGAAGGCTAGCGTAGTGCAGTGAAGAAAAATACACTTGGAAGCTGTGTCCTGTGTAGTTTTAACATGTTCAATGATGTGTGTGCGCTGGCGGCCCCCTTCTCCCCCCCCCCCCCCCCCCGTATTTAAGTGGAGCCAGCTTTGAAGTTGGTAAAAAATGTCCACACTCCGGCTCCAAATTGTTATGCCATACGTGAGTGGGACTTCTAATATTGCAGGTGTCTGAAAATTGTTTGGCCGACTCTACAACACTGGTTTCCCAAAAAGTTGAACCTTAATGTATGCTTTTTATTCCTCATTCATTATCCTTCAGCTTCTCAAAGAGCATTGACCTTTAAACTGATACCAAGTTCAAGGTCTTCCTCATCCCTCTTATTTCTGTCTCTAGTTCTCTTCTCTGTGTACCTTTTTTACGTTGCCTTGTAACTCTAATACCCTGGACACTCTAGAACAAGGCATGCCTTGTAACTCTAATACCCTGGACACTCTAGAACAAGGCATGCCTTGTAACTCTAATATACTGGACACTCTAGAACAAGGCATGCCTTGTAACTCTAATACCCTGGACACTCTAGAACAAGGCATGCCTTGTAACTCTAATACCCTGGACACTCTAGAACAAGGCATGCCTTGTAACTCTAATACCCTGGACACTCTAGAACAAGGCATGCCTTGTAACTCTAATACCCTGGACACTCTAGAATTAGGCATGCCTTGTAACCCTTGTAACTCTAATACCCTGGACACCCTAGAACAAGGCATGCCTTGTAACTCTCATACCCTGGACACTCTAGAACAAGGCATGCCTTGTAACTCTAATACCCTGGACACTCTAGAAGGCATGCCTTGTAACTCTAATACCCTGGACACTCTAGAACAAGGCATGCCTTGTGGCGCTATTAACAAATTTACTAAATGTGTGTCCTATCCTTCACTAGCATCTTTTTCTCATCTCTTGTTCCACTGGTACTTGTCTTGTTTTTGTCATCAGTTCCACAATGGTGACTGTTTATCATACCATTTAAATCCTCTTATTCTATGCAAGCACCCATTTATGAAAGTCTGTATCTCTCTTGTTTTCATATTTGTTGTTTCTCATATTTCAGAGCCAAATGATAGATCTGACTTCACATTTCAGTTGAAGATTCCTACTCTTGTGTTGGACTTCATTTCTAGATGCTGTAGTGGTGGCCAACCTACTGACCTTGGGCCAGATTCTGGCTTGCCAAGGGGCTCCATCTGACCCACCAATCACTTAAAAAATTTCCAGTGCAAGCAGAAAAATACTTGCTCTCCCAACTAATTTATGAAAATTCCAAGTAAAGCACATAAGTATTAGAGTTATTTACTCTTAAAAATCAAATGTGGCATCATCAAGAGCGAGTAATAATTTCAGGAAATTCCTATCTAGTGTTGGACTTCATTTCTCCATAGTTGAGAACATCAGCTTTTCTTGTAGCATCATTGCAAGAAGGATAGATGACCCGATATCCGAAATTGAAACATCCCAATTTACAGAATTAATGCCTGCCAGGCATATAGCTTAGCTCTTGACAGGAGTGCTGACATTAGTGACTCAGCCCAGGTAGCAATATTCATAAGAAGAGTTACATGTGTTGTGATTGTTTGTGATAGAGTACTGTAATTTTATTTTTCCACAGGCCCCCATGTTTCTTCTCCATGTATTATTTACGTTTTTTCATGAGGGATTACTGTGGGGTTTTATTTTATACTCGCACCAGTTTTCTTTTCTGTAAAGAAATCGCGATCACGGAGGTTTTTCTTTGTTAAAATAATTGCGGTCATTTTCATTGTATATTAAGACAACCTCTAGTCTTAAATCCACTTCATGACAAAGTGGGTGGCTATGTCCCCTGGGATCATCTTTGTTGGGATCAATTCTGGGATCTTGTCTAGATTTGTAGATTGGTTCTATAGAAAGTTTTCTGAGAATAGATTTTGATTTAATTTTTCCCCTAGACTTTGAGCTATTAGAACTGATCCAGTCATAAGTTTTTCCACAGGTTGCAGTCATTTTAGATGGTTGTAAGAGAAGGCCACTCTCCAAACCTCCGATGTCTTGCGGGCAGTGTTAGGATGTACAAGAACATGGACAGGAAGACTCCACAACTTCCCCACTGAAGACACGCCCACGGCGACCGTTGCCTCAACTGGCTGTGTGTGGTGTACCCGGAAACGGGGCCTCCCAGTACTGAGACACAGTTAAGTCCCCGATGTCATTTATCGGTGCGGAGTTGAGAGAGATGGCTGAGCATCACAATCCCCCCTGTGTTGCAGCATGATGAGAACCCAGAATTGCACACTGAGCTTGGGGGGAATCACTTGGGCACCAGACTTAATACTGGCTCTTGACTGGATGGCCGCATGCAGGAGATTTCTACAATGGGGGGTTGGCAGGTGGTGGGTATCTGGAAGTGGCTCTGTGCAGGACGTGAGGATTCCTTGGGTGAGCCCAGAACCAGAGCACAGCATTGTGCAAGCTCTGCATAGTTGGAGAGCCCCCTGGATGACGGGGAATGCACAGTGTGCTACCCCACCTGTCCCCAACTGCTAACTTAGAACCAGAAGTGGGGTCCTCTGTATGCGTGCCAGGCCAGGATAAAATGCCTGGGAAAGAGACTGGAGCTCAGAACTCCCTAACTCAAAGTTGCAGGATGGCAGGAAAGACAGGGCTATTTTGAAGATAAAAAAAAAAAAAAGGTAAAGGAACCCGTTACACGCCCATTGAGGCATATTGGGAATATGGTGTTAGGCCCATATTATCTTGACCGTCGGCACACGAGGGGTGATGTGGTCGGCATCACGCCGGCCGCCTTAACCTTCCCAGAGTAGCTCTGGTACCCATTTGGGGCTGGGTCGACCCAGGAGCCGTTTGTGGCCTAAAAATTTTTCCGCCTCATCTGGGGATCGAACCCTGGACCACTGCGCTAGGAAGCCAGTGCACTAACCACTATGCTACCGCGGCTCCTTTATTTTGAAGATAATGCAACCATATTTTCACCATACGAGCTCGGACGCCGCCTCGGTAAACAAGGTCCGCGCAGAGCAGTGACACCCCCAGGCTGCTTGCGAATAGTCTACTACTGGGAACATAAACAGATTAGGGATGAGCCCACTCTCCCGTTGAACAGGTGCTAAAGTCATAGATACTGGGCCAGAAGGCGCACCGGAAACCACAGTATCACGCAACTCGCTTTTTTTTTTCTTCACTTGAAAGCAGATCAAACCTTTAAAATAAGGGGATATCAATGCTTCAGATCCGACAGAAAAGATAGACGAAAAGGAGGAGTACTTACTCTTGTAAGGAATAACATTCCTGCACACGAAAGGAAAACCTTCATGGATGGAGCAGAATATCAGCTGTTGCAGATAAAGGTAGACAAGATGGAAATAGAACTCCTGAACTATTACTGTCCGAACAACAAACCCCTGAGTCTCAGCTCTATACAGGTACCAGCCACCAACTTTATAGCAGTTGGAGACTTTAATAGCCACTCCCAGAGCTGGGGCTATAACCATCTGGATCACAGAGGTGAAGAGGTTGAAACTTGGCAAGATGATCACTCCCTAATCCTAGTCAATAATGCCACAGATACTCCTACCTTCTACTCCAGAGGATGGCACACAACTTCAACACCAGATCTTGCCTTCTCCACACCAGATATAGCTGGATCTATTAGTAGAGAAGTAGGAGACCAACTAGGGGGAAGCGACCATCGCCCAATCTTTCTTACTGTCCAGAGTGCAACTCTCAGTACAGGCCCAGCCATTACAAGATGGAACTACAAAAAAGCCAACTGGGGTTTATTCAGGCATCAGGTGAACACGCTGCTGTCTACCCTCAAGGTACAGAACAGAGACATTAATGAAGTGGTAAAAGACTTCAACAGATGCATACTACAAGCTGCAAAAGAAACCATTCCCAAAGAATGCCGGCGTAACTACATACCATACTGGTCCAGCACACTCCAAGAACGTCAGGAAGCCATGGACAGGGCTAGAAAGGACGCAGAGTCTCAGCCTTCACTTGAAACTCACAGCAAATGGAAAAAGGCTGTAGCAGAGTTTCAGAGAACAAAGCTAGAAGAAAAACGGAAAAGCTGGAGAACAAAAACGGCATCGCTGAACCTTGAGAAAGACGGCAGGAAACTTTGGAGATTAGTCAAGTCTCTAAATGAAGAGCGTTCCTCACCTAGGCAGACTATCACATTGGATGAAGGTGGCAAACTTTTCAGAGGAAAACAAGCTGCAGACTTGTTTGCTAGAAGATACAGTTCAGAAAGCAACTTACCCATTAACATAGATCATCAGAGAGAAATAAGAAAAGAAATACTGGCAACCATGGGACAGACAGATACTCCTGCCCCAATGAGGGAACCCATCACACTAGGAGAACTACAGAAGGCTATTTCCAAGCTTAAGTTTCAAAAGTCACCCGGCCAGACAAAATCAGCAATGAAATGCTAGTAAATCTGAGCTCAGCAGCAAAGACAAAACTGCTTGAGATATTCAACCACAGCTGGTTGAAAGGAACGGTACCCCAAGTATGGAGAGAAGCCATCACAATACCCATACTAAAGAAAGGGAAATGTAAGACCGAGGCTGCAAGTTACCGGCCAGTCAGTCTCACAAGCTGTGTTGGGAAGACTATGGAGCGAATAGTCAACCACAGATTGAAATGGTATTTAGAGTCTGAGCAGATCCTGGTGCCGGAACAAGCTGGATTTAGAGAATGCTACAGTATAGAAGACCAAGTTACTTACTTGTCTCAAGCAATAGAAGATGCCTTCCAGGAGAAGAAAAAGGTCCTAACGATCTGGGTCGACTTCAAGCAGGCCTTTGACAAGGTGTGGAAAGATGGCCTCATTGCAAAACTTAGGAGAAGTGGAATCCAAGGCAACATGATGAAATGGATCCAGTCATACTTGCATAACAGGAGAACTAGAGTCACTCTTGACGGTCTGCAGAGCAGAAAAAGTGTTGCTCCATCAGGGGGTACCTCAAGGAGGAGTAATTTCCCCAACACTCTTCCTTGTTTACATCAATGACCTGGTGAAAGATCTCCCTGCAGGAGTGAAAGCTGCCTTATATGCAGAAAACACAGACAAAACCTCCACAACACTGTTCTCCCTCGCCCCAAGGACAAATCAGCTAACATACACCTAGGGACAACCGTGATCAAGGAAGAAAGCTACCCCACCTATCTTGGGGTGACATTTGACCAAAGGCTTACATGGAATAAGCATATTGAAAATGCAGAAGGAAAGGCCCGAAGACGACTAGGCATACTCAGAAAATTAGCAGGTACCAACTGGGGAGCAAATGAACGAAATCTAAAGAAGATTTATAATGGAGTAATAAGACCACACTTAGAGTTTAGCTCAGCAGCATGGTCATCAGCTGCTAACTCACATCTGCAGTCTTTGGACAAGGTGCAAAATCAAGCTCTCAGGCTCATTACAGGAGCCATGAAAACTACACCAATAACAGAGATGCAGAAGGTTGCTGGATTACAGACATTGTCCCATAGAAGAGACACAAAAACCATGATCCAGATGGAAAAGTACAACAGTATGCCAATGCACCCAATGAAGGCAAGACTAGATGATCTGGCATTGGGACGTCTAAAGCGTAGCAGCTTTGTGCATCGGGGGAAAAGACTTATAAGACAGCATCAAGAAGACCTATCCATGAAGACAACACCACTGAAGCCCACCCTATACCCTGTACCATGGGAGCAGGCCAGCAGTGCCCTCCAAATTATACATCAGTCAGTGGTCTCACAAGTGGATGTGAGTATAATGATCTGCAAAAACGAACTGCTACATTGAGTATGATCCAAGAAAGCTATCCCGATCAATCATGGATACATGCCTATACAGATGGATCAGCAACTAATGCTGTTAGGAATGGAGGTGCCGGTATCTTTATCTCATATCCTGACAACCACTGTGAGACTAGGCACATTCCCACTGGTAAATTCTGTTCCAACTATACAGCTGAGGTTCAAGCTCTAGAGCAAGCTGCAAATATGATTTATAACACCAACTCTGACTGCCACCAGGTAGTCATCCTCACAGATGCACTGTCTGAGTTCTTTGATGATTACACGTCGACGGTTCTCATGATGAATTCGATGTTGTTTGAAGTTTCCTCTTTACTCCATATAGCATTGAGTATAGATGTTGAGTCATTGGGCAGTTATTATCTTTCTTAACTGGTTCATAAGAGGACAGTCCTGTTATGAACATGCTCCAGCAGTTCTGTTCGGTTAATCCACATGTGACAGTGGTGAAGCGCAGAATCGTAGCTTGTGCATGTGTTTATTCAGTTTGTTATGCCTGCTCCTGAGGTCGAAAAATTGTTGTCTGTCCCTGCCGGGTGAGGAGAGAGTGATAGTCGTCTTTGGGTTGGTTCTGTTCTCTTCTGATAGTCTGGATAGCTCTCTTTTTCTCAAAGTATGTGACTTCATTATCTTCTTGTTCACATTCTCCTCCCTTTTTTGCAGTTTATCTGCCTTTTCATTTCCGGGTACACCACAATGAGATGGTACCCACTGAAGTATGGTTCTCTTTTTGGCAGCTACCTTGTTTAGTTCATTTCTCAGATGCGGGAGTTTACCACCCTTGAGAGCTTGAAGGACAGACAGTGCATCTGTGAGGATGACTACCTGGTGGCAGTCAGAGTTGGTGTTATAAATCATATTTGCAGCTTGCTCTAGAGCTTGAACCTCAGCTGTATAGTTGGAACAGAATTTACCAGTGGGAATGTGCCTAGTCTTCGATAGTGGTTGTCAGGATTATGCGATATACAGATACCGGCACCTCCATTCCTAACAGCATTAGTTGCTGATCCATCTGTATAGGCATGTATCCATGATTGATCGGGATAGCTTTCTTGGATCATACTCAATGTAGCAGTTCGTTTTTGCAGATCATAATACTCACATCCACTTGTGAGACCACTGACTGTTGTATTAATTTGGAGGGCACTGCTGGCCTGCTCCCATGGTACAGGGTATAGGGTGGGCTTCAGTGGTGTTGTCTTCATGGATAGGTCTTCTTGATGCTGTCTTATAAGTCTTTTCCCCCGATGCACAAAGCTGCTACGCTTTAGACGTCCCAATGCCAGATCATCTAGTCTTGCCTTCATTGGGTGCATTGGCATACTGTTGTACTTTTCCATCTGGATCATGGTTTTTGTGTCTCTTCTATGGGACAATGTCTGTAATCCAGCAACCTTCTGCATCTCTGTTATTGGTGTAGTTTTCATGGCTCCTGTAATGAGCCTGAGAGCTTGATTTTTGCACCTTGTCCAAAGACTGCAGATGTGAGTTAGCAGCTGATGACCATGCTGCTGAGCTAAACTCTAAGTGTGGTCTTATTACTCCATTATAAATCTTCTTTAGATTTCGTTCATTTGCTCCCCAGTTGGTACCTGCTAATTTTCTGAGTTATGCCTAGGTCCGTCTTGGGCCTTTCCTTCTGCATTTTCAATATGCTTATTCCATGTAAGCCTTTGGTCAAATGTCACCCCAAGATAGGTGGGGTAGCTTTCTTCCTTGATCACGGTTGTCCCTAGGTGTATGTTAGCTGATTTGTCCTTGGGGGCGAGGGAGAACAGTGTTGTGGAGGTTTTGTCTGTGTTTATTGTGATAAGCCATTTCTCTGCCCATGACACTAGCAGTCTGCTGCCCGCTGCATTCTATAATTTGCTGTGGTGACATTTTCATCAGCGCACCAGAGTACTAGGTCATCTGCATATAAGGCAGCTTTAACTCCTGCAGGGAGATCTTTCACCAGGTCATTGATGTAAACAAGGAAGAGTGTTGGGGGAAATTACTCCTCCTTGAGGTACCCCCTGATGGAGCAACACTTTTCTGCTCTGCAGACCGTCAAGAGTGACTCTAGTTCTCCTGTTATGCAAGTATGACTGGATCCATTTCATCATGTTGCCTTGGATTCCACTTCTCCTAAGTTTTGCCATGAGGCCATCTTTCCACACCTTGTCAAAGGCCTGCTTGAAGTCGACCCAGATCGTTAGGACCTTTTTCTTCTCCTGGAAGGCATCTTCTATTGCTTGAGACAAGTAAGTAACTTGGTCTTCTATACTGTAGCATTATCTAAATCCAGCTTGTTCCGGCACCAGGATCTGCTCAGACTCTAAATACCATTTCAATCTGTGGTTGACTATTCGCTCCATAGTCTTCCCAACACAGCTTGTGAGACTGATTGGCCGGTAACTTGCAGCCTCGGTCTTACATTTCCCTTTCTTTAGTATGGGTATTGTGTGGCTTCTCTCCATACTTGGGGTACCGTTCCTTTCAACCAGCTGTGGTTGAATATCTCAAGCAGTTTTGTCTTTGCTGCTGAGCTCAGATTTACTAGCATTTCGTTGCTGATTTTGTCTGGGCCGGGTGACTTTTGAAACTTAAGCTTGGAAATAGCCTTCTGTAGTTCTCCTAGTGTGATGGGTTCCCTCATTGGGGCAGGAGTATCTGTCTGTCCCATGGTTGCCAGTATTTCTTTTCTTATCTCTCTCTGATGGTCTATGTTAATGGGCAAGTTGCTTTCTGAACTGTATCTTCTAGCAAACAAGTCTGCAGCTTGTTTTCCTCTGAAAAGTTTGCCACCTTCATCCAATGTGATAGTCTGCCTTGGTGAGGAATGCTCTTCATTTAGAGACTTGACTAATCTCCAAAGTTTCCTGCCGTCTTTCTCAAGGTTCAGCGATGCCGTTTTAGTTCTCCAGCTTTTCCGCTTTTCTTCTAGCTTGGTTCTCTGAAACTCTGCTACAGCCTTTTTCCATTTGTTGTGAGTTTCAAGTGAAGGCTGAGACTCTGCGTCCTTTCTAGCCTTGTCCATAGCTTCCTGACGTTCTTGGAGTGTGCTGGACCAGTATGGTATGTAGTTACGCCGGCATCCTTTGGGAATGGTTTCTTTTGCAGCTTGTAGTAATGGCATCTGTTGAAGTCTTTTTAACCACTTCATTAATGTCTCTGTTCTGTACCTTGAGGGTAGACAGCAGCGTGTTCACCTGATGCCTGAATAAACCCCAGTTGGCTTTTTTAGTAGTTCCATTCTTGTAATGGCTGGGCTGTACTGAGAGTTGCACTTCTGGACTGTAAGAAAGATTGGGCGATGGTCGCTTCCCCCTAGTTGGTCTCCTACTTCTCTACTAATAGATCCAGCTATATCTGGTGTGGAGAAGGCAAGATCTGGTGTTGAGGTTGTGTGCCATCCTCTGGAGTAGAAGGTAGGAGTATCTGTGGCATTATTGACTAGGATTAGGGAGTGATCATCTTGCCAAGTTTCAACCTCTTCACCTCTGTGATCCAGATGCTTATAGCCCCAGCTCTGGGAGTGGCTATTAAAGTCTCCAACTGCTATAAAGTTGGTGGCTGGTACCTGTATAGAGCTGAGACTCAGGGGTTTGTTGTTCGGACAGTAATAGTTCAGGAGTTCTATTTCCATCTTGTCTACCTTTATCTGCAGCAGCTGATATTCTGCTCCATCCATGAAGGTTTTCCTTTCGTGTGCAGGAATGTTATTCCTTACAAGAGTAAGTACTCCTCCTTTTCGTCTATCTTGTCTGTCGGATCTGAAGCATTGATATCCCCTTATTTTAAAGGTTTGATCTGCTTTCAAGTGAGTCTCTTGGATACAGCAAACACTGACTTGCTTCTCATACAAGATGTTTTCCAGCTCTGTCTTTTTGCTGTATCCAGCCTGCTTGCTGTTCACTCCCTCTGCATTCCAGTGCATCATGACAAGTGGCACTCTGGGTTTCTCTTTTTTCTGTTTTGTTTTGGTCAGTAGTTCTCCTCCGCCGTCTGTTGACTCCACAAGACGGTCTAGAGGGTCCTCCAGTAGCTGAGGGTGGGCTCTGTCGAGGCTCAGAGCCCGGCACTGCACCTGCCTGGTGGAGCTCCACAGGGCGAGCACCAGAACGAGATTTATTTGACCGTGTACTCTCCATAGAAAAAAAAAAGCGAGTTGCATGATACTGTGGTTTCCGGTGCGCCTTCTGGCCCAGTATCTACGACTTTAGCACCTGTTCAACGGGAGAGTGGGCTCATCCCTAATCTGTTTATGTTCCCAGTAGTAGACTATTCGCAAGCAGCCTGGGGGTGTCACTGCTCTGCGCGGACCTTGTTTACCGAGGCGGCGTCCGAGCTCGTATGGTGAAAATATGGTTGCGTTATCTTCAAAATAGCCCTGTCTTTCCCGTGGCTTTTCTGCCATCCTGCAACTTTGAGTTAGGGAGTTCTGAGCTCCAGTCTCTTTCCCAGGCATTTTATCCTGGCCTGGCACGCATACAGAGGACCCACTTCTGGTTCTAAGTTAGCAGTTGGGGATAGGTGGGGTAGCACACTGTGCATTCCCCGTCATCCAGGGGGCTCTCCAACTATGCAGAGCTTGCACAATGCTGTGCTCTGGTTCTGGGCTCTCCCAAGGAATCCTCACGTCCTGCACAGAGCCACTTCCCGATACCCACCACCTGCCAACCCTCCATTGTAGAAATCTCCTGCATGCGGCCATCCAGTCAAGAGCCAGTATTAAGTCTGGTGCCCAAGTGATCCCCCCAAGCTCAGTGTGCAATGCTGGGTTCTCATCATGCTGCAACACAGGAGGGATTGTGATGCTCAGCCATCTCTCTCAATTCTGCACCGATAAGTGACATATTTTTCGACTCAGGACAGGGCATAACAAACTGAATAAACACATGCACAAGCTACGATTGTCTGCTTCACCACTGTGCACATGTGGATTAAACGAACAAACTGCTGAGCATGTTCTACAAGACTGTCCTCTGTATGACCAGTTAAGAAAGATATACTGGCCGAATGACTCAACACTAAACTCAAAGCTATATGGAGTTAAAGAGGAACTTCAAACAACAGTCGAATTCATCATGAGAACTCGTCTGACGGTGTAATCATCAAAGATGCGATCGCAAGAAGAAGAAGAAGAAGATGGTTGTAGTTGTAGTAAGGGTATTGATGACTTAGAGGTAACTGATAGCTGACGGAAAATTTTTTTCTTTAACAGGAAGGTAAATTCGGGGTTTTAGGTAGCAGTTATTACTCAGATTTGGTGCTAGTCTGAGGCCGGGTTTTTGCGACAGCGGGAGATAGAGGGAGTATTTCCTAGTGGGTAACAGGTAGTTCCTTCCTTTTTCTTTCTGTCATTATCTGTAGTTGTGAACTTAGAGCAGTTTACAGGTAAGATGGCAGAAGCGGCCAAGTTACGAGCTGCATGGCGTGAGGCAGTGGAAGATATGGGGATGGATGAGGCCGAGACAAAGGCCTACATGATAAGGGAACACGAAAGGCAGGCCCAGATGGACTTGAGAAAATTGGAAGCCGAAGAAAAGTCCCGGCAGGCCGAGATCGAACTTCGGAGAATGGAGGCGGATGAAAGGCAGAAGAGAGACAGCCTGAACTTCCATGCGTTCTCTGGAACTGCAAAGTAGATCGTCGGAGGGCAGTTCGGCAAATGGAGATTCCCCCAGAGCAGTGGCGACAGACACCACAGGACAGGGAGGGCCCCGGATGGCTGCCATGAACTTCCCATTTGACTCGTTTCCTAATGGGAACGAGAAAATTGACGTATTTTTGGAGAAGTTCGAACGGATGGCAAAGGCATACGGGTTGGATGAGAGTCTGTGGTGTTTGAAATTATCGCAGTTGCTGAACGGGCATGCTTACGATATTTACAGTAAGATGCTCCTTGACGACCAGAATAACTTTGAGGCCCTACGTAACGCCCTGTTACAACGCTTTCAGTGGACTCCCCGTAAGTGCCAAGCTATGTTCCGGGAGAGTAGGCCAGAGAAGGGAGAAAGTTTCACTCAATTCGCAGAAAGGTTGAAAAATTACCTTACTCGTTGGAGGGAGTTGTCAGGACTGGCAAAATCCTTTGAAGGACTAGAGGAGCTTGTCATGTGTGAACAATTGAAGGCAACCATGTCTCCCGACTTGAGGAGGTATCTGGCAGAGCAGGGTGCCCAGCAACTCGATCAGATTATAGTGTTTGCTGAAAGGTTCCAGACAGCACAGGCTGAAGTACTGGGCCAGAAACGAAAACACCCAGACCTGCCAGCCCCGGACAAAGGAGCATCATCATCGCCGACGTCTTTTCTCCTGCTCACCAGCAGCAGGGGCCCTCTCGCAAGGAGCCCCATTCTGGTCATAACATGCGACCCCAGCCTCATAACCAATCACATAGAGCGACCTCTCATGAACCAGGGGAGAGAACGATCGATATTGTAGGGTTTGTCGTACTACCTCCCACTGGACATCCCGGTGTGTAAATAAAACACCCTCTCACCATGCAGCTTGTTTAAGGCCGGTGAGAGTGACAAAAGGGAACAATTGGGAACCCTTCAAGTCAGAGAAGTTGTTCTCAAACAGCTGACCAGCCGTAGTGAATGGAACTCACACTACGTGTTTGTTTGACAACGGGCTTACTTACCCCAGTATAGTCGCTCGCCATTTGGTGAAACCAGGGGAAAACGTTGATATTGGTGGCATTTTGAGGAGAGGGGCCCACCAGCGTCTGCCCGTAGCCAATATTGAGGTGAAGTGTAAATTTGTGTGTGGCACAATCAAGGCTGCTGTAATGTCACAGCCCGCCTATGACTTCATCCTCGGGAGCCCTTATTTAGTTTTGGGAACCCCATCTGCGCCGATCCTTGCTAACGCAAAGGGGGCCTACTGCAGGCCAGATAAGGGAAAAGGGAGAGCCCCTAAGTCACGGAGCCCCATGAGAGCTCAAACATCCCTGTCTTGCGATGAAGAAGATAGAGGCCTCTAAAGACAGTGGAATGTTAATTGCAGAGGCGTATCCCTCTGACAGCCCTGTTCAGACTAATGGCCAAACAGTGGCAACGCCTTTGATTGTGGAAATACCTTCTTCATTGTCGGGAATTAGGCCCCCGATAGTATTACCTCTCTCAAATGAGGAAAATACTGACAAGAACAGTATTATGTACACGACCAGCGCACTCTTCAAAGGGCAGAAGATAGCGGCCTGAGCGAGCATACGTTTCCGACCAGCCCTGGAGCCCCATACTACCAGCCCGTTACTCATAAGGATGAGGACAGTGGACTGAGCGACCGTTTGCCTGTAAACGGAGATGGGCCCCACCACCCTAATATCTCGCTTACAGGAAGTGACTCCTGCAACAAGGCGCCTGTAAAAGCGGTTATAATTTCCAAAATTGTTTCAAGGAACTTTGGAAAATGCCACCGAGAGCGTTATCTCGCATACTCCGCGATCACACGGGATCTTAAACCGCCCTGTTCTTGACTTGAATACTATAGAGCCGGTAGCTCCGGAAATAGTTATTTCACTGCAGAACCCTTTTCAACTGACGCCAGTAACTCTCACAGGGGAGGGCAAGGTTGAGGATTTTGGTGGAACCAGGGTTTTAGACACAGGACTCCTTGGGAATACACTCGACTCTCACGAAATTTTCAGGCCAGAAAATAGTGAGAAAAGCTGCCTTACAAATTCGCAAGGAGCTATATTGGAGAGCTCTGTCCCTCTTCATGTTGGTAGGGGAAGAGCGAGCACAGAACCACTGCCAGGGGCAGATATTACCTATCTTTCTTCAAAGGTAGAAGCTACTGAGGTCAAGGATGTTTCAGTAGAAACCCAGCAAGTGATCGGAGAATGTATGCTGGAAGCACAAGACAGTTCTCATCTTCATCGCCATGTACCAGCAGTCTCAAACCCACTGACGCGCAGCACCGTAGTCGCCATCGCCAGGCCTCTACAGAGCCCGTCGGTCATTTCAGCTGACCAAGCCAGCCTTTTGACGGACCCAGCAAGGAAAGTTCCAGACCCGCCATTGGAAGGCACAGGTCTGATGAGAGAACAACTCTTCCACAGAAGCATGGGAGTAGTTAAGAAGAGAATACGGAAGAAGAAGAGGTGCTCACAGACAGTTTTTTAGACATAGATAGGGGCCAGTCTGAAAATAATAAAGATTTCAGTAATTAGATCGGGAGGCCCCGACCTCGAAGAGGGGGGTAATGTGATAGAGTACTGTAATTTTATTTTTCCACAGGCCCCCATGTTTCTTCTCCTTGTATTATTTCCGTTTTTTCATGAGGAATTACTGTGGGGTTTTATTTTATACTCGCACCAGTTTTCTTTTCTGTAAAGAAATCACGATCACGGAGGTTTTTCTTTGTTAAAATAATTGTGGTCATTTTCATTGTATTAGGCGCGTGAGTATTATTAGGCTGGGTAAACCTTTGTCTGACGTTATAAAAACTCCACCCGGTTTATTGGGGGGGAATGGGGAAAAGCACTACCCAGGTTTCAGCTCGGTAATTAATGGAATTACTCCAGTAGGAAAAATAGGACAGCGGGTTACGCTTACTTGCTAATTATAGCTATGAGCACGGACTATTTTTAGATTTTGCGGCAAGATTATTGGTTCAGAAGAACGGCCCCGAAAGCAAAGCCAAGCGATGACTCACACATAGCATGGGCTTGCATCAGCTTTTTCTGTAATAAATACTCGTGTCTAATAACGTAGGAGTCTCTGATTAAAAAACGTCAGGCCGTGAAAGTCTACACCAGTATTCAATATACATAGTTCGTCTGCTCTACGGAGAAATTCGACTAGGGTAAGCCATACTTATAGTTCGTTTTAAATAATTAATCTTAGCCCGATTGGGTAAAGTTTTCTTTGGGGAAGTTAATTTAATTTTTAAATAACGAAAGCGCCATCAATTACTATCTTAGAGATATAACGTAAGTGTAAGTGTGCATATACGTTTTTTTCTATGATAAGCTAAGTTCGATCTTTGGTTGTTAGAGTAGCTTTGTGATAATATCTGTGTGAGTATAGCGTTTAGATACACGGGTGAAAATTTATTTAATTGGGTTATTACTTTGTTATATAGTCAGAAGACCGGTGTACTTAATATTTCCTTATCTTTTGGTCTAGAATAATTGCAGCGTAAATACGCTTGCAAAATAAATTGTACAAGGTTAAGTCAGTATGCTACAGCCTACGGTAATCGTGAGGTACGATGTATGTAACTTCAATGTGATTTGTGAGGATTAAGAGTAGGTATATGCGAGTGTAAGTTGTGTATTTTGCTAGCGGGCTATTTTGATAATGTAGTGGGATGAACAGGGGAGTTGTTGCGGGGCTTTATACGATTCACTTCTTTTATTGTTGTTGCGGCCCCGTCTTCTATTTCAGTGGTCGTTGTGGAAAGCCACCGTTCTCATTGATTCAATAAGCTTCTTAGTTCTGGTCATTTGATTCATTAATTCTTGATCGTGCTATTGTTGGAATAGTTACGCGAATGTGAGTTAATACTTTCTGTCTGTCACAAGGTTTGAACTCAGTATCATAATTGTTGAATTTGTAACTTCAATGAACGTGATAAGTCTCTTCTCGAGTCCACACAATTTTTAATATACATTTCAAACAGTAGACAGTCCATGGAGGTTGATTATGAAAACATTATATATTAGAATTGAATCATACATCATAAATGCTATCCATGCATTATAGTCCTGGTCCAATAATTTCATCCTTCCTTGACTTTAGTTAAAATTACTAACCTCGATACATTCCTCTCTTCATAAGAATATCGGACTGACCCATGTCCGTACTGCAATAACATATGTGCGGCAATATCATGCCTACCACTGGAAGGATTATAGGACACGTCTTATCCGTTTGACGGTCATCTAAGAAAAGGGTGTGGTAACCTAGTCACGGTGCGTGACATACCAACGCATACACGTCATAATCAATCGTGTGTATCGCGTACACTAACTAACAATTATTTACATTATATTAAACGTAGTCACCTATTAATCTTATGCTGTTAACCTCTAGCAGACCATGCCAATAAAATACCTTAACAGGAGTGAGGGGCGTATTTTATTTCCTGAGATGGGAGTTCATTTCCCTATAGATATATATATTTAACTCTATATGAATAGTGGTGTAATTAGTTTTACCGAGTTGGTGTAGCAGAGGGGGCATATATATATATATATATAGATAACCTCGCTTTGGTTATAATATTTGCAGTGTAAACTACGATAGCGTATTGTGTGTACGACTATTTTTTTGGGCATTTATTTATGGGTATGTTATTGTATTTGTGCCTTAAAGTGTTAAGTAATCAAGAGGGAAGTAATTAATTTTACGGAGGAGATTTAAATTATTCCTAGAGAGGTCTATTGGGTTTTTTTTTTAAAAATCGTAGACTCACCAAGGCCAGCATGTAAAAATAATAAAGTAGGCCTAGGAACTCAGTACGGAGTTCCCCTCTGGTTGTAATGTTTTGATATGTGTGGCTAGACGGGCGTAACCAAAGATTAAGGTCAGCCAGTATCTGGGGTTTTGTTTACTTACCAGAAAGAATTTTACGTTGAAGGAGAAGGGAAGTGTTGGGTCGTTTGACCTGTGGTTAGGAAATATTTAATTATCGCGTGCAAAGTTGAGTAGGGGATAGAGTGGAGCGGGCTTTATTTAGGTGGTTATAGGTGTTAGAGATGAGTATATTTTGACGTGTGGTATAGCTGTTGTTGTTATTTGTTCCTCAGCAATTTTTCACGGCACAGAGGGATACAAAATTTCCTCACCAGCTTGCCAAGATAGTCGGCCATTCTCAGTGGTAAAAAGAGTCGAGGCATCGCCAGAGGTGAAAGGGAAGTGGTGATGCGGTGGGTTACCGGCGCCAAGTACGGTTGCATCAAAGAGTGAGATTGCAGTGAAACAGTCTTCAGCTGGAACGGATTTCTTAACAATCCTGAGCTCTAAGCTCATAGTCACACACCGAAACAAAGGCACGTGGCCTGGTGTTGTCGTTTAAAGTCGGTCATAATAAAACTGACGGCCCTAAACCCAATGAGGGGTAACCGGGCAGGTGAAATCAGTTTCGTCAGCAGTAAAGCCTCTACATACTAAGTCAAGAACCTAGTCCTTATTGTCAGAAGTCATCAGCAGCAGTCGTCCGGGCAGGAGAGAGGGTCAAAATTCCTTTCCCAATCAAAAACGAGAATAGTGGCTTAACAGAGATGCCACATCAGCAGAAGACGGCAGTGTCAGAGTAGACACTGAACAGAAACAGATAGGAGAGCGAGGTTATAGAGGCAGTTAGAAAGTTGTGTTAGGACAGCCTCTGAGTTTGCACTGAAGGAGTCCGTTAGCGGACCAGTGCGGGCGATTTGTGGTGTAGGACAGTAGATAAGTGTATTCAGATAGTGGAGCCAGTGAGTTACGTCGGCAGCCAGACAGTAGTGTTCGAGTGCCTAATATCTATTAGGTCAGCTAGGAGTGGTGGATCTGATGTTAGAGACCCCACCCAGCAGGTTGTTGTAATCCTTGATTTTAATCCATACAGGAGTTATATTATAATATCAGTCCTTTTAATTCTTTCCAGGTGTGCGACCACGCATGGTATTTATTTTTGATATATACTTTATTTTATGGTGTAAATAAAACTACAATATATACTTGTGTAAAAACTTGTATATAAACTGTATACTGGATCAGCTTCTCTACTATACTGTACCTATATGTTGTCTGTATAGTGGTGTCTGTGGTCCTTATTTAAACCTTATCTCCTTTATTGGTAGTAAGAGGTGGTGAGTCTATAATTATACAATACGTCACAAGTGGCGAGGAAGAGTCAATCTCGGTTCTCACCCTCGAAGCCAATAGTCTCATCTTTCCACATTCACTGTTTTCCATCTAAAATTTATCTTCTCAGACTTTCTTACCCCTAGTGTCTTGTCTCTATATTACGACAACCTCTAGACTTAAATCCACTTCGTGACATTGTTGAACAACTGATTGGCTTATGTCCAATAAAGGACACAATAACAGATCAAGATAATTATATTTATGATCAGGTCAAGGGTGTGTTAGTAAAGTTTAATCTTTAGAACAAACTTTGGGGTTTATCCACTGATGGAGTGTCTGCCATGTTGTTGTTGTTGTTGTTTAACTAGGGCTGCTGAGCCTCTTGTCCTTTTGCAGCCAATACTAAGTTGAAAAACTCCTTGATATTATATACACCATAGATCTAGGCTTTTCCTGTGGCTTTTTTGCCATTCCGAAATGAGTTGAACTGGAAGTCATGAGCTCCAGTTTTTCTAGCTTGGCTTGCATTTAAAGGATCATCACATCTGGTCCCAAGCTAGGAGGAATAAGCGCATTGCATACTGTGTTCTGGGCTCTCCCAAGGAATTGTCACGTCCTACACAGAGCCACTTCTCAGCTTCCCCTGCCTATCATAGGTCCATAGTGAGATCCTCCTGCATGCAGCCAACCTGGTAAAAGCTAGAGTTCTGTCTAGGGCTCAAGTGACTCCTCCAAGCTTAGTGTGCAATGCTGGGTTCTCAATATGTTTCACCACAGGGGGAATCCCTGGAAGGAAGTGTGTGGATGATTTCAGGAGTCAATGAGGATGTAATTATCCTCGCAGACAGGTTCACTTACACATCGGTATACTATAGCACTGTGCTTAGCTGGTGGTTATATAAGTATGATTCCAGATATGCCTACATGCATAGTGCCTGCAATGATAGGCAAGCACAGTGGTTTCATCAGCTTGATGTGGAAACCTTTGTCCCCATAAAATTATCTAGTATGAATGCATGATTCATCAAGAGCAACTGTGTGTGATGGTTATGGATATGAAACATGTTGCTACAGTCAATTGCATACAACCCAACGAACTCAATAACAAACAGTTTCAATTGTTTCTAAACACATTAACTACCACAATCTGCTGTGACTGTCATATGAATCCGATCATAATGATCTCATTTAGATCAAGAAGAAAAACATCAAAATAAAATCAAGATCAGCACTGACAGATGAATATCTATCTAGAATTATTTGAATAGCCAAATCAACTGCATTTGCTGAAATTGACAACTTGTGTAAGAAAAGACAGTGCCATGTCTCTCATTAAATTCACCATATCTAGTCAGTGAAACTTTTAAATCACTGAAAGTGAACAAGAATTACAAGAACAAGATGGCAGATGGGAAACAGAAATCAAGAACAGAATAGGAATGGCAAAAGCTACATTCATTAACATGAGACTAATTGTTGTTGTTGTTACTGTTGATCAGAAATGATGTCATTGCATTCTGAGCAAACCCAAAGGTGCTCATATTCCCTCATCAAATGTCACGGGGTATGAATGCTAATTGTTCATGTTGCGCACTGGTTGTATACTTCCATCCCTGCTAGTCTTACGTTTGATGCTAAATTCAAGCAATCTTAGCCTTGATGATCATTGATTGCAGTGTCATTTTCTAATAGGCGATCAGTATCTGTCCTCAGTATCTCTCCCATATCCATATCCAATGCACCTACTATGGATGCTCTTGAAGCTGGTCTATCAGCTCTTTCATTGCCACATACCCCTGCATGACCAGGATAGTAAATCCACACCAGTTCCAAAGTGGACGGCTACGGCATGAATGGAAAACCTCCATTGACGCCTAGAACATTCAGTAACTTGTATGAAGCAAATACTAACATCTAAACAATTAATTCACAAATTCAAACTGATAATCATCAAATGCTATATATATTCTTAATTTATTATATGGTGTAGAAACATGGACAATGAACAAGCAGCTGGAAGAAAGAATTGATGCTTCTGAGATGTGGATTTATAGAAGAATGGGGCACATCTCACGGAAAGAGAAGAAAACAAATAAAGAGGTCCTAGAAAACGTGGGAATGAAAAGAGAATTAATGAAGGAGATCAAAATCAGACAGCTAATCAATTTTGGCCATGTAAAAAAGACATAACACCTTGCTGAAGACCTTAATAGAAGGTAAAGCTGAAGGCAAATGTGCAAGAGGAAGACAGCGCTTTAAGTGGGAAGATAACATCGAGAGATGGACAGGAAAGAGTCTATCCGAGTACACCATCAAGACAAGAGACAGGACGTTGGAGATCCCTTGCAGCCAACTATCGATGCGGAGAAAGCACATGATGATGAACAGACAGGAATTTGCAATCTAGACAATACATTAAGACAGATCTCAGCAGTGTAGGGCATATGGCGTGTTCTTCCTTTAAATAGAACATTTAACAATTATAATGTATTTTCAGTTTTCTGCGGACACATCAGGTCTCATCCTTCTGCAGCTTATGTCATATTTCCTTAAATACTTATGTGATGGTGTCTACAATTCTCATCAAATGTACTGGATTTCAATTTTCGGTGCTATGTAAGGTTCAGTCTTGATCATTCAAGAAGCTGCTGGTTCGTTAGGACTTGAAGACATTATCTTCACAGCATTCAACAAAACTCGACTTCAGCATACGGTATTCCTTGTTTTTTTTCATAGTTCAGGCTTGATCAAGTAGACTTTGTTTTCATACTCCAAATAATGAATTTATGTAGATAATCAGTTTCCAGAGCTCCAATCTTCTTGTCTTTGACTTTCCACCTTTGACGGCCAGTTTCTGGCCACCTAATTGGGTCTCAGTAAAAATCGCCTGCATCTATATATTGTCCCATGTAGTTCCTAGAGGTCTCCGAGGATACAAAGAAAGAAGAGAACTACTGCTCCATCTGGCACGTCGTTTGAGGTGTCTAATGAGGTTCGCAACCTCATCATAAAAAACACATTGCTACATAAACCACTGTTACAACAGCATATAAATGCTTTGATGCAGGCTTTCTGCAAGGGAGCCAGTTACAGTGGTGGCTCCATGCTCCACAGGGAACAATGAGGGAAATGAATGAATGAATATATCACTCTTGACCGCTCACTGTGGCCTGGTGGCAACAGCAGTTGAGAAAAGTCCTAAACTTCATACTTCCAAGTAATACTGTATTAGTGTATTCAGAACATGCTCCAAAACAAGAAAGCAAAAGGGGGGAAACAAACTGTTGAGGCAGACGTGCTGAACCAGGAAAACAAAAAGTGAGAAAAGAAAGCAATGCTAATTTTTCTTTAAGATCTGTATTTTATGACAAATGAATACTTTTTACTACATCCTATTCCAAAAGATTCAACATCCTATTCTAAAACATTCAACATCCAATTCAAAAACATTCAACGTCCCATTACAAAACACTCGTTTTGATCATCAGTAATAACAGCCAGCACATGAGCTCAAACGAACTTAGCCCCCTATGAGTAAAACAGTTTACACATACTCAATTCTGTCACCAGCCCAACCATTTTTTGCAGCACACTCTCATACTATTAAATTAAGGGTGCCAACACAACACTTCTGAGCCATCTTATCATATCAAGACACAATAGTATCAAACATGTTCAGTAATCAAATACATTAATCAACTACATTTTTTGTCATACACTCAATTAAAACTGTATACATTATTTTCATTGACAATGGTTTGAAATCACTGTGATTTTTCATATGATTTACTTTTCTTCAAAAACACCGTCAACTTAACTTTTAAAGCACGTAGTGATTTACCCATGTTTGATGCAAGGAATTTTCTGTTGCTCTGAGTTTTCACATAGTGTTAAAGTTAAAGGGTCGGTTCTTTCTAAGTCTGGTAATGTTACACATTTTTGTAAAGGAAATTGAATGAAGATTAATAAAATATAAAATTGGGTTATGAAGAAACAAAAATTTAGCTTAAATATTCTAGCTTCACAAACTGGTCTCCTGTCAAAGCACCTGGGAAAATTGACCCCAAATACTAACCTCTTGTCTTGAAACTGTTGAAAGTGCTATGAGTAATGACACTATTCGACAAAGCTAGTCACCAAAGCAAAGTAGACCTATCTTTGTGCAGACTCCTACTATAACTATTCCAGGTTTGATGATCATAGATCAACACACCTTAAACAGATATTTAAGCTAACCATAAATTTAACAACACAATCAAAATCACGACCGGGGACCTCAAGACGCAGCAATAGAGACCGCAGTCAGCGACTCATAGCTTGACTGCCTGCGTCAGGACCAGCGAACCAGAGCTGGTCAAGACCGCACTCCACCTCCACGTGGTGGTCCTGGAAACAGTCTGCAGCTGTGCAGGCTGGCTGAGCGAGTGTGGATCGAAATGGGAAGGCAAACCCGGTCCTAAAAAATGCCGTGCAGAAGTCGGATGTGTCGACCGAAAGGTGCAGATATCACAGCTACGTTGTAAACAGACACAACGCAACCACCGTCCTTTTCAGGGCGAACGAAGAAGAAGAAGAAGAAGATAACACGACCTTCAAAACTGTCTAAAATACATACCATTTCTAATTTCCATACACACACAATTAGTTATAAATTAAAGTTACAATTAAACTGCCTTTTAATGATAGTAAAAATGAAACTGGTTTATGATTCCATGTACTTCCTACTGTATTTATTTCAATATTTTCTTATTAAACATCACGTGCAGAATTTTCCAATCAATGAGTACTATAAATATTGTCATCAATATGTTACTTGTGTCTGTTATCAGTAAATGACTGGTGACTTTTAAGACGGGGCTGTACTGCCAGGGTTTGAGGAAGGAGAATGTTGGGCATCAAGCTTTTTTGATTCTTTTTAGTTTGCTGAAGGTTTATACTCCTTGGGTAGTGTAAGTAAATTAATTAAGGGGCTGCTGTACAACTGGTAAGGAAATATATATATATAAAAAAACAAATAAAACAGTATTGAATCAGTTTTACAAGTTAACGGTACACAGGAAACACGGGACGTTTCGGGTTTCACCCTTCTTCAGCCACAGCTACAAACAGGCAACAAGGACAAGAAATATAGACGGATAATATATATCAACAAGGTGAAGAGCAATAATAAAGCAAGGAAACCACACAACCAAAAAGAATTAATAAATACAAGAAATTCAACAATCAATGAAAATCAAAAGCAGAAAATGGAATGAAAAACAAGAAGTCCTGCTGTAAAACTCTCCGCTGAAAGAATCGAGCAAGTAATGAACAATAGTCCTAATGGTGTCCAACTGAGATGAACAAAAGGGACGTCATAAAAATGTTAATCAGAAACTGCCGTCACTGCCCCCCCGGCAAACCCATAGGTGCTCAGTCTCCCTCAGCAAATGTCGAAGGGAATGAATGCTAATTGTTCATGTTGTGCACTGGTTGAATACACCGCGGATGCGTCTTCTCATACGTCCATCCCTGCTGTTCTTACGTTTGATGCCAAATTCCAGCAGTCTTAGCCTTGATGATTCATCGATTGCAGTGTCATTCTCTAATAGATGAACATGAATTGCCCTCAGTATTTCTTCCTTATCCATGGCCAATGCGCCTTTTATGGGTGCTCTTGAAGCTAGTCTGTCAGCTCTTTCATTGCCACGTACCCTGGCATGACGAGGACAGTACATCCATATTAGTTCTTGAAGATTCGATGCTTCTATGGTTTTCCATTCATGTCGAAGCCAACCATTTTGGACCTTTTGAAGCATGGATTGTGAGTCTGATACCATAACTGCCTTTGTTAATAAAGTCTCAGACAGCCATCTTAAGGCAGCAGTAACTGCCTCTACCTCCATTCTCATGCTGGAGGTTGTTATCATGTAAGCCTCGCAATGTTCAGCGACGGTTCTGCCCTTTACTCTAGCAGAGAAGCCCCACCCTGATTTATTACCACAGATTACAGACCCATCAGTGTACATAATGGCATCATCATCCCCAGCATTATCATTTATAACCTGATCAATTTCCAGCTCTGTTCTTCCATTGGCCCAAGTTTTGCATTCTCTACCAAGGCTGATGATGACTTGCTGGTAGTTCATCCAGCTCTCATCTGACTTACTCCACTCTTCTCCCTTGAATATATTTTCAACTGGGGTCACCTGTCTAATAGTCTCCTCTGCCTGCACCATCCATGATATCCCCCTCTTTATTCTCGCTCCTTTGATGTCAGCTATGTTCCCATGCAGAGGAAGCCTTTTGTCTGTGGTTACACGCATATACGCTTTTACCTGGGCCATCATATATCTGGATCTAATTGACAGCAATCCAAGCATGTGCCGCATCATCACAATAGGGGTATCTCGCGTGCAGCCCAAGACTATACACATCCCTTCGTTTTGAATGCATTCCAGTCGTTCACATTGTGATATTGACAGCGTGAGTATTCCCAGGCCATACTCGATTACAACCAACGGGCTGATCACCCGTTTGCCAGTCACTTCGATTACGGAAACAGCGGCAGGTGGGTTGATTTGCCGTTGCCCTAAAGACGCCACTAGGCGTGATGGGAAACGATGGCAAAGAAAACCTATCTGCTGTTGCCCTAAGACGCCACTAGGCGTAATGGCCACTGACTGCTTTGACGGTCGGTGGCTAAGGACAGAAGAAGAAGAAGATACTCGATTACAGACAAGACCAGCTGATGATACAGGAGAAACAGTAGTCTCTGCTCCAGTTGCGCTGCAGCCATTGTTTTTAGGGCTGCCAGACCTCTCTTGCACTTCTGTATGATGTGATCAACATGGTGCTTATATGATAGCCCACGATCGA
Source organism: Oreohelix idahoensis (assembly GCA_024509875.1). NCBI lineage: Eukaryota > Metazoa > Mollusca > Gastropoda > Stylommatophora > Oreohelicidae > Oreohelix > Oreohelix idahoensis. Next base: position 38,419 of record JAMPIV010017301.1, read on the forward strand.
ATATTACTCCAAGGTATTTCAACTTGTTCTGCCTTTCAATTTTCTGTCCACTGAGAGTAATGTCTGGAAGATCTGCTTTCAATATGGAGTTATTCAAGGAGCACCAAAGCACACAGGCTTTGTTGGGATTGACCTTGGAGCTGGTTTCGTCGCACCATTTAGAAACTGCTTGAAGTGTCTCATGTATGCTTTTTAACCATTTCATTTCTATCTGAACCAGTCCTGATCTGAACCAGTCCTGTAAATGAACAAGTAATCGGCAAAAGTTAATGTTCGTCCCAAACCTGTTGGTTGGATTGCAGCAATTTTTCCTGTATAGATGTTAAACAGCACCGGTGATAATGGAGAACCCTGGGGTAATCCTGCGCAAATGTGCATTGGTTCTGATGTCCATGTTCCCAAGCGAAATGCAACTGCTCTCTTAGTTAAGGCAGCTGCTATCCACCTTGTTAGCCATGGGTTTACACCACATTCCATTACACAGTCCATCAAGGTTGCAAAGTCAACACTGTTGTAAGCATCCTCTAGGTCAATTGCCACAGCCACCGTTTCTTGTTTACCCTGGAAACCCTCATATACATCGTACGCAAATGTTCCAGCGTTACCCCGTGATACTTTTATTGGTCTATAACTGCCCAGGGTATCATGGAGAATGTGTGCATTTTCAAGGTGGTTCAGTAATTGTCTCACCACTATCTTCTCAAGTAATTTGCCGTAGACATTCTGCAGTGTAATGATTCGATAGCTGCTAAGCAGTGTGGGGGTCTTTACCAGGTGTAGGAAGTGGCCGTAGGTAGCTATGTAGCCAGTCTTCCGGCACCTCAGCATTCTGTATACTGGTGTTGAAATCCATCACTACATTCGTAATACCTCTGTCTTCAAGCTGCTTGATGTGTTGATACTGTACACCATCAGGACCCGGAGCAGTGTTTCAACTTGCTTTTAAAGTATACATAACGTCATCGTCAGATATGAGGTCAAAATATATCTTGCCTCTGATGTCATTTTCCAGTACACAATTCTTAATCGACATAAAAATACGGAAATAGAAACACAAAACTTCATAAAAGAAAGATCGTGAAAAAAGCCAATAGAGGAAAGCCAATGAATAACCAGTTTCACCAATACAGGTAATGTTGCATCTTTTACAGATAATGGCATAAATAAGATTCCTGGACTCATGTAAATAACTCTTTAATAATAAAATTGCCCTTCGGAAATGAAACAGTCAGAATCTGGAGCACATGTGCACACGTACGACATCTCTGGCGGTGGCAAGACTGTGAACCAAAATATGGAGAGCTAGTATTCATCAAACGGCTGTGTACAAGAATATCTTTGAAATTCTTATCCCTGCAATATGCCACCAGAGGGGGATCCCGGAATAATTCACGGGTAACAGGATCAGAGTTGAGAATAGGCAGATGACGGAATAGAATTCTCTTCACCGCCAGACAGTGAGGATGGAAAATTAGAACCAGTTTGAGTCTGTCAGATTTAGCAGAAGGTTTAGTAGTGGGTGCCATCTGACGAGTGACGTGTGTGATGCGATTAAAAGCATCAGATAAAACACATTCTGGATAAAGATGTCGGCGAAAAAACTTGAGCTCGCTCATGGAAATCATCGTCATCGTGACATAACTGACGCAAGCGAAGAAGTTGAGAAAAGGGAATGGAATTTTTACAACAAGAGGGTGAGATGAAGAATAAAGAAGGAAATCATGAGCGTCAGTAGGCTTATAATAAACAAGACGTTTTAAGACCAGTAGAACTAATGGTCACAGTGATGTCAAGAAAGTTCACTGAAGTCGTAGAAATTTCAGAAGTGAATTTGATGGCAGGATGAAAATTACCAACATAGTCAATAAATCGACGAAGGTCTACCTGACATGTCTGTAATGCCAATACCATCATAAATATAGCGGCGGTAAAACTCAGGTATCGGCCCGTGGTAACTTTGAAAGACCAAATACTCAAAGTGGCCCATAAACAGGCAAGTGTAACTAGGGCCCATTTTAGTACCCATAGCAACGCCACTGATTTGGTTGAAGAATTGGCCATTAAACTCAAAAGAGTTAAGATTAAGAACTAACTAGCAAGGTGAAGAAGCGGACCTGTGCTGATAGTAAGATCTGTACGCTGGTCGAGAAAAAACTGGGAGTGCCTTCAGCCCATCAGAAAAAAGAGAACCATACTTCAGTGGGTACCATCTCATTGTGGTGTACCCGGAAATGAAAAGGCAGATAAACTTGCAAAAAAGGGAGGAGAATGTGAACAAGAAGAGAATGAAGTCACATACTTTGAGAAAAAGAGAGCTATCCAGACTATCAGAAGAGAACAGAACCAACCCAAAGACGACTATCACACTCTCGACCGGCAGGGACAGATAACTATTTTTCGACTCAGGACAGGGCATAAAAAACTGAATAAACACATGCACAAGCTACGACTGTCTGCTTCACCACTGTGCACATGTGGATTAAACGAACAAACTGCTGAGCATGTTCTACAGGACTGTCCTCTGTATGACCAGTTAAGAAAGATATACTGGCCCAATGACTCAACACTAAACTCAAAGCTATATGGAGTTAAAGAGGAACTTCAAACAACAGTCGAATTCATCATGAGAACTCGTCTGACGGTGTAATCATCAAAGATGCGATCGCAAGAAGAAGAAGAAGCCCATCAGAATGTGGAATAGAAGTATAAAGGGAACAAACATCTAGGGGGAAAAGATGGTAAGTACGTCCAGGAGTGAATCTGATCGAATCAAAGGTAGTAATAGCATGAGTTGTGTCCTTCAAATAAGAAGGTAGATTGGCGACTAAGGGCTGGAAAATAGTGTCAAGGAATTCGGAAATACGTTCAGTGGGACAAGAACAGGCTGAAACAATAGGCCTACCAGGATTAGCAATTTTATGCACCTTAGGAAGCATGTAAAAGAACTACTGTCAAAAATATGGAGAGATAAAGTACTAGAAGGAAGAAGATCATCATGGACAAGGCCACGGATAGTCTTACAAACAGTAAGATTATTCCAGACTGTGGCATCAGCAGAACAAGGTGAGTAGAAGGTGGTGTTACCTAGCTGCGTAACTCCTTCTTGATGTATAAGTCCTTACGCCAAACAACCACTGCACCACCTTTGTCTGCCGGTTTGATAACAATATCATCACGTTTTCTAAGGCGTGACAATGCCCGCCATTCAGAAGACGAGAGATTAGATCGAAGGAGACGGGTAGAGCAAGCTGGTTAATGTCATGTAAAGTGTTGGCAATATATAAATCTAGAGCATGAGAAGCACCCGGAGCTGGAGTCCAGTCTTGTTTAGATTTGTCGAAACGACGAAAGATATCATCAGTATAGGAAACCCTGGTAGAATCATTACCATTGCAGTGGTAATATTTAAGACGCATGCGGCGATAGAAGTGGTGAAGATCTTGAAGTAGAGAGTATTTGTCAAAATTGGAACGAAGAGGAACAAACTTAAGACCTTTACTCAGGACAGACAATTCATCAGGAGACAGATGCAGATCTGGAAGAATGCAGATAACTTGAGCATGTGTAGAAGCCTGAATAGAGGACACTGAAAGAGGATGATGGAGGCGACGCAATTTCTCTTTTTTATTCGTGCTCAACAAAGTATAGAGCTCCCTAATAGTCTCATGGATAATTGTACGAATAAGAGGGAACGCTGCCGGGCACGAACAAGTCACTTGGCGTAGTTGGTGAGTAAGGTTGGATTTCGAAAGTTCAATGTCAGTCAGCAGGCGTTTATGCATAGCGATAACACATCCCCTACGTTCAAAGAAACATTTCTTCTCAACTAGTAGTAAACGGTGCTGGTCAGCAGAATGAGGAAGTCCAGCCGACAGATGGAAGCAGGAGACAAACCCTTTGGGAATAACCCTAGCATGGAGGCAGTTGTTAAGAAAATTAATGTGACATGTAAAGCGTGTCTTGTAAATAGTGACGGCTAAGTCAGTGGCAGTACGAGATATGTCAGAAGGCATGAGAGAAAATGAATGGGTGATGAAAGAATGAAGAGAAGAAATCAACTGTTTGTGATAAGGCATAATGAACAAATGTAAAAATATGAAACTAGAGAAGTACATAAAATACAGTAATCACGAAACAAAAACAGGGTAGCAGCAATGATAGTAGTATAGTGTAAGTAAATAAATTAAGGGGCTGCTGTAAAACTGGTAAGGAAATATATATATATATAAACAAATAACGTAGCTTTATTATTGCTCTTCACCTGTGTTGATATATATTACGCGTCTATATTTCTTGTCCTTGTTGCCTGATTGTAACTGTGGCTGGCGAAGGGTGAAACCCAAAACGTCCCGTGTTTCCTGTGTACTGTTAATTTGTAATACTGATTCAATACTGTTTTATTTGTTTTTATATACAGTATATATATTTTCTTACCAGTTTTATAGCAACCCCAGTTGTGTGATGACTCATTTTTATCAGATCTTTTGTCTTTGATTTATTCTCATATCCTTATTATTTTGTGTGTGCTCACTTTGTTTTTGTTGAATTTACAATTAGTCTCCTTACCATTTCCAGCATGCCTTGCTGTTTAACATAACAGATGTTCTACAAAAACATGATCCTATTTTTGTTTGCCAAATGTCCAATGCATTTCTCTGCCTCCTGTTGTTTGCTGCATTTCCCAGGGGGTTACCATGAGGAAGATCACTAGGATCATAGATACTTTGTATCATGTATATTATGAGAGTTTGCCTTTGTGAATGCTTCTCCTAAATTATCTTTGTTAATTCTCTAGAACTCCAAAATGTCCCAGTATTTTCCTTGTCAGCGTAAGGTTTATAACATCTAATGCTTTCTCTAGGATCACAAAGTTGATATACAGAGAGAGTTCAGCCAATTTCAATTAAACTCAAATTGATATTTTAAAAAAATGTTTTCCAAATCTGTGCAAATGGAATTTATAACAAGATATATATATATATATATAGTTTTCAAACAAAGACGAAGTTCTGATGAGAAATGATTGCCTATGCCACCTTGCACAGTGCTTGATGGGGATGTTCTTAGCTCTCAGTTCAGTATTAAGCCTGCCTGGTCACACTGAGTTAAAATCAAAACCTGGGGTCAGATGCACAGTTGTGACCCCTAATCTGGGAGGAAAAAAAACAACATAAGACTACCAATTATAACTCTAATGCTGAAATTGCAAAACTTCACTCAACTGGTAATTATGTATGGTAGAATTTCATGCTGCTTAAGATAAAACTTTTGCAAAACTTCATTCAACTGGTAATTATGTAAGGTAGAATTTCACGCTGCTTAAGAATAAAACTCACATTTTCCACCTTTGGTATGTGGGCCTGAAGAAATTCTGGAACTGCCATGTTGTGACTAAGGTAGGCCTTAACAAGAAGACTTGCTGTTTCTTTGGGTAGTGTGAAAAATTTCTCAGCAAACTCATCCAGAACTTCTGTTGCTTTTTTCAGGTCATCCACAGCAACTGAAGCAGGACAGACACAATTCTCAATACTTTATGCACTAATGAGCCAAAAACAGACTAATAGTTAATAAACAGTCTGAGTCATCATCAGCATTTTCCTTTGTGCTCCTTACAAAGCATGGGGCCACGACTACAGCTGGTCCCCTTGCAGGAAGCCTGCACCAAACATGCACATCCTCTTGCAGGGGTTGTAACTGTGGCAGTTTGTTTTACACGATGAGGTCACCAGCCCCCAAGGACAACCTCATATTAGTGCCTGAGGGTGCAGTAGTCCTATTCTTTCTTCATTCTTTAGTGGACATCCAGGAACCACACGGGGCGGGGTAGTCACGGTTTTTAATAAAATATTATAGCACCATGTGGTTTAATTATAAGGGAAAAGAGAAAAACAGGCCGGACAACAAAAATCCTGATGCAGAACTGCTCAGGATTATATATTTCGGGGGGGAACCAGTTGAAGCTTCATACAGCTGATGGCCAGGGGCTGGAAGAGATGACAATTTGACGCCCAGGTGGTGTAATGGACACTGAATAAGTAAATGGATGAGCCACCTCATAAGGACATTTCTTTAACATTTCCAAAAGATATGGCTGGGTTTTAAACCTGTAGCACTTCAGAACTAGCCTTTTTGGCCTTGTCATCGCACATTGATGTGGCCCTAGAAAACTTTAGGGAACGAGAAAGCATGTTTAATTTTCAATGTCTTTATTCTAATAAGCAGGAATACGCTCTCAAAGAAGCTGTTTGGTCTTAAAAGATGTAAGACTTGGGACACTGAACTCTGTGTAAGAATGCAACTCTGGGTCACCTTTCAACAAGGTAATGGGACCGCAGTTTATGATTCCCAGATTAATCTGGATCTGAAATGAGTGAGACATACAAACTTTCTTTTGTATCATTGTCAGGTGGTTCAAATTTTTTAATAACTGGGATGAATTTAGAAATTCTGAATGTTCTGGCAAAGGCTTAAAGAGGGTCTAACCAAGTGAGGCAAGAAAGAAAAAAAAAAGAAAAAAAAAGAAAAGAGAAGCAGACAAAGGATCAATAATAAAATTTCTATACAAGTGCAATCTGAATGAATTCTGAAGAATTTAGTTATCCAAACGTTTCACTGATAATGTGTAGACAGTGGACAACAAAATACTTACCATAACCTTCCAATAAATACGTCAGAATGAGGGCTCGGTTCATAGGCATGTCTTTTGTGATCTTAACAAATGTCTCTAGACAGTCAATCTGAATTAAAACAATAAGAAGAATAGCAGAATAGTAAAACAGGTTGACAGAGGTCACCAATGCAAAGACCTCATCATCCTGACAGAAAACAAATGAGACTATGTATAGTCTGTGATACATTAACTCCCCTGTGGCTGAACATGTTAAGAACTCAGCACTGTGTACTATTAAGCTTGCGGGGAATCACTTGAGCCCCAGCTTTTACCTGGTTGGATGCTTGCAAGAGGATCTCACACTAGATAGATGACAAAGGCAGCAGGATGTGACGGTCCAGAACCAGAACACAGTATTTTAACCCTTCATATATGCATGGAGGAGTACCTGGAGTCATCCTTATATCACCACCAGCTATGAACAATGCTACAATATACATATGTGGAAGTGAACCCCTGTCTGTGTGAGGCTAATTACACCCTCATTGACTCATGAAATCATCCACACATTTCCAAGGATTCCCCCTGTGGTGAAACTTGTTGAGAACCCAGCATTGCACACTAAGCTTGAAGGTCACTTGAGCCCCAGATGTAATTCTTTGACCTGGTTGACTGCATTCAGGAGGCTCTCACTATGGACCCAGTGATAGGCAGGGAAAGCTGAGAAGTGGCTCTGTGCAGGATGTGAGAGAGCCCAGAACCAGAGTACAGTATTTTAGCTCTGCATAGTTGAGGAGCCTCCTTGGATGGCAGGGAATGCTAGTATGCCATGCACTTCTAGCTCGGGACCAGACGTGACGATCCTTTAAATGCAAGCCAAGCTGGAGAAACCGGAGCTCATGACTTCAACTCAACACATTTCGAAATGGTAGAAAAGCCTAGATCTACAGTGTAGATAATACCAAGGAGTCTTCAACTTGGTATTGGCTGTTAAAGAGTGAGAAGCTCAGCAGCCCTAGTCAGACAACAACAAAAACAAACCCTTCGTATTTGGAGAGATCCCCTAGATGGTGGGGAATGCAGAGTGTACCATCTTCCTTCCCCTTTCTAGCTTGAAACCAGAGATGAGGATCTTTTAAATCTGGGCTTTTTAGCCTTTTTGTGTGCTATGGACCCCTTGGATTGTCTGATGAAGGCTATGGGTCTCCTCTTAATCTATAATAACACATAACGTATATACTCGAGTATAAGTTGAGAAATTTATATTGGATCTTAAAAAAACATACCCCAGACTTATAGTTGAGTTTTAAAAAAAAGATTATGTAACTGGAAAGTGTCTGCCCCCCCCCCCAATACTGGAATCCTTCAAATATAAACTTGCTGCTTCATTAAACATTTTTAACAAAACAGCTTAAGTAATACATTTTAAATGTTTGAATCAATTTTATTAGGCTGTTAACTGTGGTAATTATTTAAATAAAAACATACACTCAATACAGATACAAACTATATAAGTAAAAAATGTCCATCATGCTTTCGTACTTCCTGTCATGTGTACACTGGCATGCACAGCTGTTTAAATATCATTTGTTGTAAACACACCAGCATTTAGTAAAATAAAAACTTTGAAGGTGCTTTTACAATAAGTTTGAAAAGATAGAGTACTTGCAGAAAACCATGGCAATTCCAATGCAATGTGAGACTTCAGATTCAATGAAAAACTTGTACAAAACAAGGTATAACTCCTGATAAAACGGAAGGATTACAATATGGAAATAGAAACTCCAATTCTTTAATAACAAACTGTATGTGTATGAAGATAGAGTTGAAAGCAAACGTGCAAGAGGAAGACAGCGCTGTAAGTGGGAAGATAACATCAAGAGATGGACAGCAAGGAGTCTATCGGAGAACACCATCAAGACAAGAGATAGAAGACGTTGGAGATCCATTGCAGCCGATCTTCGATGTGGAAATGGCAGCTCATGGCAGTGATGTGTGTGACAAAGAATACTGAACTTTTCTGTTACTTCTGTGTTTGTAACAGCCCAATGGTTGGTAAGGGAATATTTAAATACAAGGAAATCGACTACCCTCTGCTTGAGGACACAAAGAAAGAATGTGCTCCCTAAAGCATGTTGTATGAGGTGACTAATGAGTTGTGCATGGGGCTGGCAACCTCATCATGTAAAACACACGGCTACAGAGATCACCACTGCAAGCAGGCTTTCTGTAAGGGGACCAGCTCTACAGAGATCACCACTGCAAGAGCAAATGAATACTTGGTGCAGGCTTTCTGTAAGGGGACCAGCTCTACAGAGATCACCACTGCAAGAGCAAATGAATACTTGGTGCAGGCTTTCTGTAAGGGGACCAGCTCTAGAGATCACCACTGCAAGAGCAAATGAAGGCTGCAGCTGTGGTTCCATGCTCTATGAAGAGTAAAAAGGACAAGAAGAGGAAGAAATACACGAGGTCACAGATTAACAAACATACTGACCACATGAGCCTCTATTCCCTTAATAAGGTCCCTCCAAGATGTTGGTCCCACGGGAAGAACAGAGACAGGTTTTGATTAAAGCATGGCAACAGCTCAGAATAAGTTACAGATGAAAAGATACCACAGTGGAGAAGAAAGTTCTCGCTAATGAAACAACGCAGAATAGCCGAGGGATCCAACAATTAATTAGATAAAAGTTTAGGACTGACTTTCAAATTTCCTGCCCTGACTAATATTGCAGAAGAATGATTTGCAGCTACAGAATGCGGCAAAACACACATTGGACAGAAATAGTCTACAGTGAAAACAAAAAAACCAAAGGCTGCAATATCTGCAGTAACATCGTGTAGGATAAGTAATGGTAAAAAAATGAATCCGTTATAGGGATAGTAACAATAAAATCAAATATACCTACCCGTTTTGACTTCACAAAATTTCGACATCCATAAACTATGTATTTTTCTTGAAACTTCAAGCCTGGGGTCTAAAGTTTTGTAAACAAAATGGAAACCAAAAACAAAGAAGGATTAGAATGGCTTATTTTCCCATCTGATGATAAAATCAGTATAAAAATTCTGCAAATGACATGTTCTGAAAGAATACCATGTCTGAAAATAAAGGAAAAACTGTCACACTGGAGTTTTAACGAGTGATTTTTATCAATTCTCTTGTTAGAAGAGAAAGTAAGGAAAGAGAAGAGATGAAGTCAAAGGAAATGATTTTAAAAATAAAACTATCAGAATTAAACAATAAGTATATCTTGCCCCTTTACTCCTCCTTCCTCCTCCCCCACAAGGGAAAATGTGACCACAGCAATAGCTAGCTCATTTGCAGAAGGGCACGGATTGGTATATGAGGGGCGTTCAGAAAGTAATGCACCACATCGTTTTTCTCAGCTAATAATGAAGATAGAAGCATGAAATTTTGCACACTTCAAATATGGCATGTGACAATTGTGTACACCAAATTGCACCGCTACCAGCCAAATAATACGGCTGCCCTAAATCGTTGAAATGGAGCGAGTTAGCAACTTGCGTTATAAACAGCGAATTGTGATAGAATTTATCGTTGCAGAGAAGGAAACTGTTGTGAATATTCACAAGCGTCTATGTGATGTGTATGGAAGTTTTGCGGTTGACAGGAGTACAGTCAGTCGCTGGGTTCAGAGAATCAAAGAATCAGGAAGTGGAGATACGGAGCTGCTTGATCGGCCGCGCTGTGGACGTCCTGCCACAGCCACCAACGCAGAAACGTTGAAATGCGCTGAGGGCATTATCCTTACTGATAGGCGAATCACTACTCAACAATTGGCCTTACAGCTGTCAGTCAGCATTGGTAGTGCAAATGCAGTTATTAAAACTCTCGGATTTTCTAAGGTTTGCGCAAGATGGGTTCCTCGAAGTCTCACAAATGACCACCAATTGCAAAGGAAAGCAATTTTTTTCTGAATTGTTGGAGCGTTTCAATGCTGATGGAGAGAACTTTTTGGCTAAGATCGTTACAGGTGACGAAACCTGGGCACATCATTTTGAACCTGAGACAAAAAGACAGTCAATGGAGTGGCATCATCCGCAATCACCAAAAAGAAAGAAATTCAAGACAATTCCTTCAGCTGGAAAGGTCATGATCACTGTCTTTTGGGACATTGAAGGTGTGATTCTTGTGGACGTTATGCCAAGAGGAGAGACAATCAATTCGCAAACTTACATTAAGACATTGAAAAAACTCAATCAACGTTTTCGCAGAGTTCAACCGCACAAGAATCCAGCAGACTTGCTTCTCCTTCACGACAATGCGAGCCCTCACGCAAGTCTGGCAACACGGGAAGCAATCACCAAATTGGGTTGCACTGTACTACCCCATCCACCCTATAGTCCCGATTTGGCACCCTCTGATTTTCATCTATTTGGTCCACTTAAAGATGCACTCCGTGGGACAAGGTTTGAAGATGATGAAGGAGTGATTCATGCAGCGAAGAAATGGCTACATGATCAAGACAAAATCTGGTACGGGCTAGGAATACATGCACTTGTTTTGCGCTGGCATAAAGCCGTACAAGTTGATGGGGATTATGTTGAATAATACCGATGTTTACATGACATATCCATGTATATTGTGTATAAATTTCATGCTTTTTGAATAAACAGCTCCTGAGAAAAACGATGTGGTGCATTACTTTCTGAACGCCCCTCGTATATACAGTGTAGAAGGATAAAGTGGAAAGACACAAGAGGGGCAAGAAGTGCGAAGAAAAACAAGTGGAACAGAAGAAACAAAAGCAGGAGAGTAAAAGCAGGATGTGAATGCAAGAACAGGATACAGCATGGAAAGCAAACTAATAAAGGTACGTAACCCAGAATGCGAACACCCAAAAACCGAAATATTCCGAGAACTAAATGTTTTTTCGGCTTTTGGGTGTCTCTGGCTACTTTTTGGTGACTTGGGTTACTTTGGGCTACATTTCAAATTCTGGATCTGTACTTCTTTAAGTACCATATCTAGTGTCGTAGGCGATCATGTCTTCCACAACTTCCTGTCTCCAATATAATTTATCAGTTCTGTTGATGGCTTCTTTCTATGCCATGATGTCAGACTGTCTAGTATCTTCTGTCTTTGTTATCCTCTATCTATTTTTCCTTCAATCTTCCCTGTTGCCAAGATATACTCCATCCTCCTTCTTCTCATAACATGCCCATAGAAAGTAGACTGTTTCCTTTTAACATGAGGAATAAGCTTCTTTTATGCACTGGCCTCTTGCAGGACATCCTCATTACTATTTTTAGCTGGCCGTAGTATTTTTTAACATTCTTCTGTAAAACCACATACAAACAACATATAGTATGGAAAATTACTGTGAGCAGGCTTATGTATGAATATGATGGAAACCCTTCAAAAAGGCACAGTTTTAAATACCACTTAGCCCCTCCTAACTAGAGACAAGTCCAATACCAAGATCACAACAACAACAAAATAAATTATTTAATCTCTAATTTCCTACTGTACAACTTCTTTCATCACAATACAATACACATATTGTCCATGTCCTACCCAGTTCTGCATTATGATTCCTATCAATCCTACCTCACCTGTAAAACAGTAACAGCTTTGGAAGGATGTCCACACTGGATGAAACAGATTGCCAATTTGAAGTAAAAATTGCTGCTGCCAAACACGCTGATCCCTAAATCCATGACTGAAAATAAAAGAAGCAACAAACAAACTGAGTACAAGAGCATCAAACACATGTCGCCCAAAACAGTTCTTGGGGAGGTCGTCTATGAGATGATAAAGAAACAGTTAGGCCACTGCACTCCCAAGCATGTCGTACGAGGTGTCTAATACGAGATAGTGCATGCAGCTGGCAACCTCATCATGTAACGTTAACTGCCACAGAAGCCACGGCTGCAAGAGCACATGACTGCTTGGTATAGGTTTCCTGCAAGGGGACCAGCTGCAGTGGGTGGCTTCATGCCCCATAAGGCGTGCAAATAAAAATGATCATGATATAACATAAAGCCCTGTATCATTCATAGGTCTCTGATAAAACAAAGAAAGAATTTGCTGAACGAATGAACAAACTTTATTTTCCAAGGGTTAAGAATTGGGCGTGCAGGCCTGTCTAACATTCTGCTCTTCCTCTCTCTCTCTCATCTCGCATACTGGATCCTTTCATCCACATGCGTACTTTAACCATTAGTTTTCATGGCATGTAAAATTATAATGTAACAGCATACAATTATAGTCATGAGACACATTCATGCAGTCTAACTGCCAACAATTTGAACCAACATGAGGAAGAACAGCCATTGCATCACGCACCATATTCTCTAAATTTCCTGGATTCTGTCTAATTGCAAAGCCATAATAATTTTGAAGAGTGTCTATCTTTTTATCAGTTAGTCTCCAAATTCCCCCTAAACCTTTTCCATCATCTAGCTTTATACCTTTGTTCTCAGTTTTCAGCTTTCTTAATCGTGTCCCACACCTCTTCTGAACGTGACCAACACACTCCAAATTTTCAACCTCTAAATCCCCATATGGCTTTGCTTCCTGGACTTTCTTGAAAGATGCAGAGTCCGCATCACCCAAATACTGTGTATACCTTAGCTTTCTCATGTGTTCTGTCATTTTTAGCTTGTCCTTCACTTTCTTGGACCTTTATTTTCTTAGCTGAGGAGCACAGAGGCTTCATAATGTCCCTATCGACAATAGGTGTCTCATTTTCAGGCAATGGTTTAGAAACTGTGTTGGTGTACTGATTCGCAAGGAACTTACGTTTAACAAGCCTCCCAGTCTTTGTCTTATTTCCCATTGTGAACAAAAGAAGCTCTGCTAACTACTACGAGGCACGTTTTTTAAGTAATTCCCGGTATAAAATAATAAAAAAACCATCATATATAAATATGATTTATTGCAGCCAAAAGTGAACCACACATTTACATTATTTCTCAACATAGTCACCATTGACTTCATCACATTTTTGGTATCGTGACACCAGGTTCTTAATTCCAGTGTCAAAGAAGTCTGCCGCCAGATGTGTGCCGAAAATGTTAACCGATAAACACAAGCAGAAACGCCTGGCTTTGGCTCAAAAATATTTGCAGCGCTATCGAAATGAAGGAGATGAATTTTTGGGCCACATTGTTACTGGAGATGAGACCTGGATTTCCTACACAAACATCGAATCAAAGCAACAGTCGATGCAATGGCAACACTCATGGTCCCCGAAAGCAAAGAAGTTTAAGCAAGCACCTTCTGTCAAAAAGATCATGGCCACTGTTTTCTGGGACAAAAAAGGGGTCTTGTTTATTAATTTTCTTGAACGTGGAAAGACAGTTAATGCCAATGCTTATTGTGGCACTCTGATAAAACTTAGACGTGCCATCCAAAACAAAAGACGTGGGTTGCTGTCCACTGGGATTGTGCTTTTGCACGATAATGCTCGACCTCACACCGCAGATTGAACTGTTCAATTGTTGCAAAAATTTCACTGGGAAATTTTTGACCACCCGCCCTACAGCCCCGATCTCGCGCCAAGTGATTACCACCTTTTCATGCACCTAAAGAAGTGGCTGGCATCCCAGCGGTTTGAAACTGATGATGAACTGCAGACAGGCGTTAATGAATAGTTCAAGACACTGGCGGCAGACTTCTTTGACACTGGAATTAAGAACCTGGTGCCACGATACCAAAAATGTGTTGAAGTCAATGGTGACTATGTTGAGAAATAATGTAAATGTGTGGTTCACTTTTGGCTGCAATAAATCATTTTTATATATGATGGTTTTTTTTATTATTTTATACCGGGAATTACTTAAAAAACGCGCCTCGTATTATACAGAATCAGTATAAAACTAGCAATAAATAGAGTTAATGTGGGTGAAAATGCACAATGCAAGTAACAAATGTTGAAATTTATGATCAAAGCTTTCTAGACACACACTTTTGAAAAATTCATAAGAAATCATAGAGTGATTCCCCTTGGAAAAGTTATAATTATCTTCTTCCTGCTGCCTCAGTATAATTATAATTTCACAGTTTTACAATCACGCACCTTCATGTTGGGTCATTATTCACATGTTAACCAACTATAAACATTGGTTGCTATGCAAATCACTCAAGGGGGTGTGTGTAGAAAAACACTGATTCCTATCATACCAGAGTATCTCTAAGCTTCTATGAATTATTTTTAGTACATGTTGACAATGATTTAAAGCATGAAAATGAAAATTGTTGGATTTTTATTTTTTTTAACCTTTTCTGGGTATCCTATTACCTTAAGATGAAGGGTTCTTAAATTGTGGGGTCTGCTTATCCAAAGGAGGTGTAGAGAGGATACACAGGAGGTGTGAGGGACCTCCCAGAAAATTTATTGCTATTGCTTTCTCACTGGATGAAATTCTTAAGTTAAGAATTAATCTACATAGTTATCTTTGCATGTATATTTTGATGACATCAAATGCTGCTCGGCGTTACCTTCCAATGATTTATGGGATCAAGGGTCTGTGTGTAACGCTGTGCTTTAAAAATTAGGGACAGTTTATGGAAAATACTGAGAGCTTATGGAATTCCAAGCTGCATAGTGTCAATTATAAAAGGCCTTTATGCCAACTTTACGTGTAGCATTGGGCAGAGCAACCTAACCTTTGAAGTGAAGACAGGAGTACGACAGGGATGCCACTTATCAACCACTCTATTTTTAACAGTCATAGACTGGGTGATGCGCCAGACAACAGAAGGCAATCCAAGAGGAATAAGATGGACTACATTTTCTACACTGGAAGATCTGGAATATGCAGATGACATTGCACTGCTAGCACATTCACATCAACACATCCAGGAAAAAAACGGATAGACTTAATAAGTACGGCCAGCAGGTGGGCTTGAACATCAACCTAAAGAAGACAGAGGTCATGATGCTCAATGGGAGCAACCCTGAGCCCATATCAGTAAGGAATCAGCAACTGGAACAGACAGATGCCTTCACATACCTAGGATGCATAGTAACACCAGACGGCGGAGCAAGCAAAGACATCAACAACAGAATGAACAAAGCAAGAACAGCCTTTTTTAGCCTAAACAACATCTGGAAGTCCTCTCAGTACAGCACAAGCACAAAATTAGGATTATATCAGAGCTGTGTGCTTTCTGTGCTTCTCTATGGCGCGGAGAGCTGGAGAGTTACAGAGAACGAAATGTCGAAATTGTCCTCTTTTCACACAACATGCCTAAGGAAAATTCTCCGAATCTTTTGGCCGAATACCATCACCAACCAAGATCTGCTTACTCGGAGCAAGCAAGAGGACATGCACACCATCATAGCTGGCAGATGCTGGAGCTGGGTTGGCCATGTCCTCAGAAGAGACCTTGATGCCATCACAAGAACAGCTATGCTATGGACCCCTGAAGGAAAACGAAAGAGAGGCCAACCAAAAACAACTTGGCGGAGGACTGTGGAGGCCGAGATGCAAAGAATGAACCAGAGTTGGGGCACTGTACGAAGGATGGCCGCTGACCGAGCAAAGTGGAATCAATTTGTTGTTGCCCTACAAGACGCCACCAGGCGTAATGACCACTGACTGCTTTGACGGTCGGCGGCTAAGGATCAAAGAAGAAGGGTCTGTGTGTAACGCTGTGCTTTAAAAATTTGCCACAAGGAAGCAATAAAAATCAATTCCATTATATTTTCTTTCTGTCTGTGATGAGCTGGCAAGAAATAAAATCTCTGCAGTAACATCCTAATTATAACTTGTTTTTGTTTCGTGAATACTGTATTTTGTGCACTTCTCTAATTTCATATTTTTACATTTGTTCATTATGCCTTATCAGGTGTTGTTATATTTCATATATATATATATATATATATATTACGTGTTTGTAGTGTCAATAGTATATTTCTTTAACCTGTCTATATTTCTTGTCCTTGTTGCCTATTTGTAACTGTGGCTGACGAAGGGTGAAACACGAAACGTTCCGTGTTTCCTGTCTACCGTTAATTTGTAAAACTGATTCAATACTGTTTTATTTGTTAATATTTATAATTATAATTTGACTGAAAACGGGGTAGCAGCAATAGATGTAATACAGCAGAGGTAAATAATAGGGGGGGGGGCGCGGGCCGCCTGATGTAAAACTGGAAGATGAAGCAACAAAATTGCAGCTCGTTTTATTTACACATACTGAATTAATTTTTTGTTGTTGCTAACCTGTTTTTCTTTTGCCCCCATTTGGATTAGTGTTCTTCCTTATTTTCAGCCTCACTTGTTTGTCCTCTTTTCTTATCTCAATCTCCTGTCTTTGACTGACAAAGGGTAAACCTCGAGATGTCCCATGTTTTGCGTGTATAGTTCCATTTTTTATGATTCCAGTTTGACCGCAGCCACCTTTATTATGCACAGAAAAGAGATGTCCTACTCTCTGTTCTAGTGACTAAGGTCCCAGAAACAGAACTGAGGCTTGATCTAATCATTTTCCTTCCCTTATTGCATGCCATATGTTATAAAAGATCTATTCTTTTTGAATCTTATTCTTCAGTGATGGTATTTGAGCCAGGTCATATTTTATTGTCATGTTACCCTCACACTCAAAAATAAAATTGAATTTAACACAATCGTAATGTTTATTTTTATTGATTCTGGTCTCGGTCAACATTAAACCTAACAAACATGCCTTAATTCACAAATTAAATTAACTTGACATTTTAGATTCACAAAAACAGGATAAGAAAAAATACAATAATTATTTCATCACAAAATTAACAACTATTTACACAAAATTTACCTTTCTTCAGCCGCTCCACATCTTGTTTTTCTATAAACCTGACGAGCACCCGTTCCATGGAAGGAAACACATGATAAGCCTCATGTAGTTTTATTAGCCGAGCTAGAATTTCATCTTCATCATTCCTGATTACAACAGAAAATTCAAAGATTCAAATCTTACCATGTATAATTAATTAATTTGTTCATTGCCATTCGGCTTCTTGCAAAGGATAGGCCATTAATAAACTCAGGCCAAGCCTTCCTGCCGAGTTTTTTCAGTTCATGGTCTGAACATGTCTTCTTTATCCCTTTCAGAGGTTCACTTCCACATCTGCATGCTAAGCACAATGCTATAGCATACAAATGTGGAAGTGAACTTCTGTCTGTGAGGCTAATTACATCTTCATCGACTCTTGTAATCATCCACACAGTTCCAGGGATTCTTCCTGTGGTGAAACATGTCGAGAACCCAGCATTGCACACTAAGCTTGGAGAAGTCACGTGAGCCCCAGATGTAACTCTGGCTTTCACCTGGTTGGCTGCATTCAGGAGGATCTCACTATGGAATCATGATAGGCAGGGGGAAGCTGAGGAGTGGCTCTGTGTAGGACGTGTGTCACGAGTTGGAATTTAGTTAGAGTTATGCTTGAGTGTAAGACAACACCCTAGTATGAGAAAAGACTAAGATGATAGATTTGTGTGGAGAAATGACAGTGAATGTAGTAAAGTGAGTCTATTGGCTCGAGGATGATAACCGAGATTGAATCTTCCTCGCCAAATCGTGACGTCAAGAACTGCTATAAACTCACCCCCCTCTACCTTTAACAAACTAAAGGAGATAAGGTTAAACTAATACTACAGACACCACTATACAGACAACAGTTAAGGACTATATAGTGAAGAAGCTGATCCAGTGAACATGAATAAGTTTATTATACGAATCAACATGAGTTCATAACACAGTAACAATAATATATATATATCGTGCAAGGTTGCACTGACCTGGAAATAAAAGAATAAATTTAAATTTATAAGACACAACAAAAGATGAACCCAACCACTCCCGCTCATTCATTCACCCTGCTGGGGAAAAGAATCAGAATGATTAAATGGTTCCTTACTACCGTCTAATTTAGTGGGGCATCACTGTAGCCCCGCTCTCTATTACACTACTATCTCTATTGTTAATGGCTGCTGACACTGCATGAAGACTATCTGCACAGCTGCTAACTCTGTCAGCGATATACGCCACTAAGTCACCCTCTGCACTGCTATCTAATAGACTTGTATAATTCTAAGGCTCAGAGGCTACCCTCGAAGAACAATATGAGACTCTACAGGTCTCCGCTATATTTTCACCGTCTCTCTCTACACTTCTCCTGCCGTTCTTCTCTCGTTTTGTTTCTGCAACCGGGAATGATATCCCTATCTCCCTGGTTCTGACTCCTACTTCTGATGACTTCTGGAAAAAACATTGACTAGGCACTGGCTGTAGACTGTAGAGGCTTCTATATTGGCGAAAAGCTGATTTTCACTGGCCCGGTTACCCCTCATTGGGTTTAGGGCCGTCGGTTTTATTGTGACCGACTGTAGAAACGACACGCCAACCCACTTTCTTGGGTTTGATGGGTGTAAACGAGCTTAGAGCTCCGGGTTTTAAGAAAACCCTTTCACTGAAGACTGTGTTGCGGCCTCAACCTGCTCTTTCTCACTCCCTCTCTTTCTCTCTGGGGCCAATTTATTCAGAGCCGATACCCACCGTGGTACAAGCTCTTATGCCTCTGGCGTTTTCCTCGACGTTTCTCTCCTGAGAAGACTGGCTACCTTTGCCAGCTGTCAGGAACAAGATTTATTGGCAACCCGCTCTACGGCCGTGACCAATTTTGCTGTAGACACAAGAAATGCCACTATGTATTCAACTACAAAAATACTGTCACATAATAACTTACCTATTAAAACATATACAGTTGTTGCTTCAGTCTCACTCATATCTTAGCACAAACATGTAAACGCCCAGAACGAAGACTGCTCCCCTATTACACTTCATTTTGTGCACGAGGATACATAAATATTTACTGACCCCAGGTCAACTCCTCCTGACAACACCCTGTCTGTCTAGTAAAAACCCAGACGCACTGATCAAATACTGATTACACACAGCTAGCCTCAGGCATTAAAACATTTCAACCTTGTAGGGGAACCCTCCCGTACTAGGCCTACTTTAATTCTGTAGGGGTCATAGACCGTTATCTGGTTTACTCAAATACAATAAAATACACATGTTTACTGCACACCCGCGATTAAAATTCACCAGTATATTTGTATATTACATCTCTATGCACAGAAATATATATATATCTATAGACTATATCCTCTGGGACTAAGTAAACCCCCTTTAGAAAAATTACATACAACTCTTCCTAATATTAAATCACCCAACCGATTTAAAGCATAACTAAAATACCTAACGTCCCCTCAATCATATATACACTGCAATTATTATAGATCCACAGATAGGAAAATATTTAATATCCCCTCTGTCCATCCCGAATTCCTACTCAATTAAATCCCAGTAACCCCGTGAATTAAAGTTACCAGAATTCGTTCCCGTATATTTATAGGTGACTATCAAATTAAACTCTCAAAAAGATAAAATACACGTGCTTCCAAATATTCTGTAAATTAACATACAAGGATGCGTGTATTTCTGCAGACCCACTATCAAATCCCACAGAGCACACCTACGTAATATCTCTTTATCACTCATGGGCACTGCTATCCTCGAAGAAATAATTGATGGCGTTACAAGTTACTTTAGTTTTAAGGTAGCTGTGTCCCAGAATTTATTCAAATTTCATGAAATACTGCATTTTTGTTTTTTAATGTTTTTATGAAGCCAAACCATTTCTCTCCACAATACATAGGTTTATATTGTCCAGTGATGCATAGTTTTTTACTTTTTAAAGGATAAGTGACCAGGGGGTGATCTTAATTTTCCTTGACAACGCATTGTTTACCTCTGGTTACTAACCACTTTTTAAAAACATTATGATGTGCACACTAAAAAGGTGAAATGATAATAATTCCATAACTCTTCTGTACCAGAAAATACCAGAGAACCATTTATGAGAAGGGAAATTACTCTCCTTAAAGTCAGTTCTTTATGATCTAATGTGAAAAACGTGGGCTGAAAATTTTTCTGCTTTTTCTTCTTTCCCTATTTAGCATGACAGGTACATTTTGAGACGCGATATCTCAAGAACGAATTGTTGGAATGCTCTGAAACTTTGCAGAGTGTTTCTTAATATCTTAAACCTTGTCCTGAACCAAACTTTGATTTGCTTTCTCAATTTGTTTTATTTGTAGAGATATTTTGCATACTAATGAGGTTCGATAAATTTCCAATTCTATTTTTTTTACAAATGGTCACACATAGGACATGCTATATCCCAAATATTTTTGGTTTAGGACATAATGCACTCACTTGTGGACTTGTATGCAGAATTTCAACTCTATATGTTGAGAAATAATTATGTTATGTGGGTTTAAAATAACCCTGCATTTTTTATTTTGCGGTGGCCATTTAGAATAGCTAATTAGCATAATTATGCAATCACTCATATGGTTTGATTTTACTCTTACCAAGGAACATTTTGACATATATAGGCAAAATGTAAAGTTATAAATAAGAAAAATTAATGTTTCTACAACACGGCTACCTTAATAAATTACACTTGAATGGGCTAAGGCTCTATTAGAAAAACTAAACTTAATTACCACCCTACTTTTAAATTATAGACATACCACACTGCTTTCCTCCGTTATTCAGAAGCAGACAATACTGCATGGGCGCACGGCCAAGAATTTCTGCAGACTAAGAGGCCTCTTAATTGAGACGCGCTACTATATATCTTTAATTTAGCCACGCTGACCCCAGACCTACTTGATGCTTGGCGTCTCGGTACAACCAACAGAATTAAAGATAAATCTAAAATTATCCCTGCGCTCATCTCTAAATTTAGAACCTGAGTACTCTGCTTACTTTAAACCGCGCGTCGTTTCGGCTACGTAACGTTACCTAACAATGTCCGTTTGCGTGGGTAGAATCAAATGTGATTCGCTCTAGCGTACGGTGGACGTTACCTGGGTAGTGGTTCATCGCCCCTTCCCCCGATTTACTGGGTAGGGGTTAATTAAATCACACTCAAGCTTACCACACAAATTGACCGCGTAAAATTTAACAACGCAAAAATGGAATTACAAGATCGCGATTATTTAGAAACGGGAAGACGGGTGCCATTCAGTACTAACTTACAGTAATCCCTATAGGAAAAAAAACCCGCAATTACTTTACCTACATAACAATACTAAACACCCCTACTATTAATAGAGAAAGAATACACTCCACTTCTTTACTAGAGAGAAGACACAAATGGCAAACTCAATAGTTACAAATGAGAAAACAAAATGGGGCCTGTTGAAACCCGAATCACAGTAACTCCTCACAATGTGACAACTGAGCGAGAAGCTCAGCAGCCCAGGTTAAACAATAGTAACAACAGAGACCATAAATAAAATAAAAGCCTGAAAAAAAAAACAGGAAAGCAGATTTAAACAGAAGCAAAACCAAAAGTTCCAAAGCCAAGGCTCAAGAAGTGTACACAGAAGTGAACAAAGAGGTAAGAAGAAACATCAAAAAGAGACAAGAAGAATAATACTGAGGAGTTGGCAAGAGAGGTAGAGGAAGCTGCAGCCAAAGGAAATATGAAGGACCTGTACTACAGCACAAAGAAGTCAACAGGGAAATACAAGCAAGCAAATGTACTCATCACAGACAAGAGTGGAAAATTGCTAAGCAATGTGCAAGAGCAAATGAAGAGGTGGACAAAACACTTTAAGGACCTTCTCAATAGACCAAGTCCACAAACTCCCCCTGTCGTCCAGCCAGCAGAAGAGGAGCTACAAGTAAACTGTGAAAGACCAACTAAGGAAGATATAAAGAAAGCCATAAAGCTTCTAAAAGATGGAAAAGCTGTTGGTCCTGATGAAATTCCAGCAGATGCCATCAGAGCAGATATTGGTATCTCTACAGAGATATTATATAAATTGCTTGGTAAAGTGTGGGAGAGCGAAGAAATACCCGCAGAATAGAAGTAAGGATATCTGGTAAGTTGCCTAAGAAGGGAAACTTATAAGAGTGCACAAATTATAGAGGAATAATGTTACTAGCAGTACCAGTATGTATTAAACAGAATCATCCTGAAGAGATTTAAAGAGTCCACAGATAGACAACAGAAAGATGAACAAGCAGGTTTTAGGCAAACAGATCCCGTACAGACCAGATAGCCACATTGAGAATAATAGTGGACCAAAGTTTGGAATGGAATTCACCTCTTTACATTGGATTTGTGGACTATGAAAAGGCATTTGACAGTGTAGACAGAGAATCACAGAAAAACAACATCATATGTTATTGGTCAAGAGTTGGATGACATCTGAAAGTTTTAAAATCCCGGTTTCCGAAACATTTTTGTCCCGAAGCATTCAGGATAAAAGATTACAGACCTATAGTAACAAAGTAGTGGTTATTACAGCTTGTTATTTCCCAAATGACTGCAACCCAGAAAAGCCAGCTCCAAACCTCAGAAATAAGGTATCTGAGGAAGGTGGTTGAAGTAACAAGAAGAGACACGGTCCGCAACCAGATGATACATCAGGGCCTCAAAACCCAGCTCCTACAGACCAAAGTGGAACAGTCCCAATTACAATAGTTTGGCCATGTATGCAGAATGGAAGAAGATTGGCTACCACGACAAATATGGGAAACTAAGAGGGAGGGATCCAGACCTCCTGGATGACCCAGAGTTCACTGGGAGGACATCATTAGACAATTCCTGAAGGATCAAGGACTAGATTGGAACCAGCCAGGAGAAAGACAGCCAATAGGACAGAATGGCATTATCTCTTGCAAACCGCTACGCCCCACGGTAGAAGAGGAACAACTAAGTAAGTAAGTTATTTCACAAACAAATAGTGGAATGGCAGGTGGTAACCTGAGCTGTCACTAGTATTACAAGATGATGTAGTTACTGCATTGTAGTCTCTTGAACAGTGACATGTCATTCTACTTCTTCGTTCACCCTCAGAAGTCAATTTGAATATGTTCAAAGAAAGCAGCGGTCAGTCTGATGCCGTTGATATCTCCATTGAGCTTTTCTAGGAATGGCAATGGTGATAGCCATATGTGTTTTCTCTGTTCCTCATATGCTGGGTGTCACGAGTTGGATTTAAGTCAGAGTTATGCCCAAGTGTAGGACAAAACCCTAGTGTGAGAAAAGACTAAGATAATAGATTAATTATGAGAAATGACAGTGAATGTAGTAAGGTGAGTCTATTGGCCCGAGGAGGATAACCGAAATTAAATCTTCCTCGCCAAATCGTGACTAAAGAAATGCTATAAACTCACCACCTCTGGCTACCTTTAACAGACTAAAGGAGATAAGGTTAAACTAACACTACAGACACCACTGTACAGACAACAGTTAAGGACTATACAGTGACGAAGCTGATCCAGTGAACATTAAATAAGTTTATTATACAAATCAACAGAATTTTTTTATAACATAGTAACAAACAAAGAAAAGCATATATCGTGCCAGGTTGCACCGACCTGGAAAACAAAGAAAATCAATTTGATTATAAGCACACCAAATTAAAAAAAACTCCAACCACTTTCACTCCTTCATACACCCTGCTGGGGACAAAATTTAAAAAAATAAGGGATCTTAACTACAGTCTAATTTGGTGGGGCGTCAACTAAAGCCACGCTCTATAAATTACTATTTCTAATGTCAAGGTTCTGCTGGTACTGCCGAAGACTATCTGCACAGTAGCTAACTCTGTCAGCGTTATACGCCACTAAGTCACACTCTGCACTGCTATGTAATAGACTTTTTCTAACTCTAAGGCTCAGAGGCTATCCTCTAAGAATACTATGAGACTCTGCAGGTCCCTGATCTATTTTCACTATCTCTCTCCACTTCTCCTGCCTTGCTGCTCTCGTTTCATTTCAGCAACCGGGAAATGATATCCCTTTCTTCCTGGTTCTGACTCGTACTTCTGATGACTAGACACTTGCCGTAGACTGTAGAGGCTTCTCTATTTGGCGAAAAGAAAGCTGATTCTCCCTTGCTATGTTACCCCTCATTTGGGTTTAGGCCCTTCGGTATTAATTTTGACTGAGGCTAAAAAAAAAAAAAGACACACCAACCCGCTTGCTTGGGTTCGATGGGTGTGTATGAGCTTAGAGCTCCGGGTTTTAAGAAAACCCCTTTTCACTGAAGACTGCGTCGCTGTCTCGACCTGCTCTTACTCGCTCCCTCTCTCTGGGGCCACAATACTCAGAGCCGATACCCCTCCACGGTACAAGCTCTTACGCCTCTGGCGTTTCCTCGACTTTTCTCTCTTGAGAAGACTGGCTACCTTTGCCAGCTGTCAGGAACAAGATTTATTGGCAACCCCCGCTCTTCGGGCCGTGACCACTGCTGTGGACACAAAAGACATGCCACTCTGTACTACAATACCAAAATACTTCCATATAATAAACTTACATATAAAACGTAAACAGTGGATGCTTCAGTCACGCTCATATCTTAGCACAAACATGTAAACACCCAAAACGCAGACTGCTTCACCATTTCCCCTTTCATCTTGTGCACGACAATACATAAATATTTCCTGACCCTGGGTCAGCTATTCCCATCAACTCCCTGCCTGTCTAGTAAACCCCAGACTCACTGATCAATACTAATTATACACAGCTTGCCTCAGGCCTTAAAACATTAAAAACAGGTAGGGGAACCTCCCGTACTTAGGCCTACTTTAACTCTGTAAACGGTCTCAGGACCTTATCATCGTTTCCCCCTTATGATAAAAATGCACAACAATTAACTGCACATCAAATGTTTAAAATTCACCATTACATTTATATATTACATTTCTATACACAGAAATATATCTATCTCTATAGACTATATTACCTAGAACTCATTAAATTCCATAACACAAAAATCAAATACTACTCTGCATAATATTTAATTACACAACCACTTAAGGCACCATAATTTCCTTTCACTTCTACCCCACGTGGTTTCCCTGAAATTATATTTTAACTCCCCCGATAGAAAAATACTTAATTATCTACTCTATCCATCCAGAATTCCTACTCGAATAAATCCCGATAACCCACGTGATTAAATTTTCCCGAAAAAAATCCGTTCCCGTATTTTATTAGGAGACTTATCAGAATTAATCTCTCAATGAAATAAAATACACGTGCTTCAGAATATTCTGTAAATTAATATAAATCTAGGATGCGTGTATGTCTACAGACTATCTATTAACTCTATGGAGCACACCTACGTAATATCTCTTTATCACTCATAGACACTGTAGAAATAAATGATGGCGTTACAAGTTATAAAGTTAAAAAATAAATTAAATTAGAACGGACTAAGGCTCTATTAGAGAACTAGATTTAATTACCACGCTACTTTAAATTACTGACATACCAAATATTGCGTTCAGCGTTAGAAGCCGACAATATGCTTGGATACACGGCCCAGGATTTCTGCAGGAAGAGACCGCTAAATCGAAAAGCGCTACTTTATCTTAGATTTTCCTGCTCTGACCCCCGACCTACTTGAGGCAAGGCGTCTCCCTACAACCAATAGAATTAAAGATACTCTAAAATTTTCCAGGCGCTCATCTCTAAATTTAGAACCAGTGTATTCGTGCTTACTTTAAATGCGCGCGTATTTCCGGCTATGTAACGTTACCTAACGTCGTCCGCTAGCGTGAGCAGAAAGTTGGACGTTACCTGGGTAGGGGTCATCTCCCCTTCCCCACGAAAAATGACCGCGATAAATTTAACAACGCAAAAAAATGGAATTTCAAGATCGCGATAATTTAGAAACGGGAAGACTGGTGCCATTCAGTACTAACTTACGTTAATCCCTATAGAAAAAACCCGCAATTACTTTACCTACAGAAAAAATCTAAACACCCCTATTATTCAGAGAGAAAAAGAATACTTCCCAATCTTTAATAGAGGGAAGACAAAAATGGCAAACTCAATAGTTACGAAGAGAAAACGAAATGGGGCCTATTGAAGACCAAATCACAGTAACTCCATCACACTGGGCACCTTTGACGTAGATGATCAGCAGTCATTATATCAGTGCCATAGTTACACTTATCAGTAGTTCCTATCTTTAACCTGTTACACTGTGGTTTATTGGCAGAATGCCTCTTACATTCATGGAACAGGAATTGTATCATTTGAAGAAAACTGTACAGCAGTGATAGGCATTCAGTGTGAACAGCAATCAATTCATAATGGACTCACAAATATGGATGACAAATGACAAGAGCAGTGGCGTACTAAGGGAGGTGTGAGGGGCGTGGTCCATCCCGGGCGACAGCCAGGAAGGGGGTGCCATGACACACTATTATTATAGTTCTTACTGTTAAAAATATACTCGCAAGCATGTTTCTTCATTGGGAAGGGCGGTGCCAAAGGTATGATCCACCCTGGGTGCCAATTACTTTAGGGATGCTTCTGGGCCAGAGTTTCCCTTCACATAGCAAAACATTTCTGAAGCAGGTTTTACAGAGGTGCATTTTCATTTTCTAGCTGCTGATCTTAGATCACTACATATGGCAGTGTATATGCTGTCATGTGTTTCTAGTCATACACAATTTTTTTAAAACAATAAATCATCAAACTAACCCCAATGTAAAAAAACTACTGTAAATTGCGGACCTGGCACTTAAGTCTGCCTCAGCATTTTCAGCTCAAAATTCTGGTTTAGACCTACACTAGCCATGTAAGTTGACCCCAAAACATACTGCAGGCCAGTACTGAAAGGCAGATACAGTTTACGGTAGCCTGTGGCAAAAGTGTATAATAAGGGCAAGAGGCGAAAATACCGAAGACGAAGTAGGAAATTCCAGTGACTTGGCACCCCGTATGCAGACCTCGTAATGTCAGATCATGAACAGCATTTAGAGCTGAAGGATGACTTTGAAGGATTTTAAAATGTGGTCATGCATGCTTTCCTTGTCAATATAATAAAACTCTGAAGCACAATTAACCTTGGAGTTAAAATTTAGATAAAGGTTTGTATTTTATACTGACAATATAAGCCGACCCCTAGTTCTGGAGAACTGTTTTTCTTGGGGGCCTTTGAGGAGACACAGAAAGATAAGGATCACTGCTTCCTCGGGGCATGATGTAATGGGAGACTACTGTGAGGTGCTTGGGGGCTGGCTACCTCACCGTGTTAAACAAACTACTATAGAAACCAATGAATATTTTGGTGTAGACTTCCGGCAAGGAGGGAGCATAAAGGCAAACTGCTTGATGATTGATACTGAAGTTTTGCTCATCACTGGCACTACCCTGACTGAACCATCACTTCAATTTTTAGTTTGTCATAGAACAGCGGTAGGCAACCCAGGAATTGTGGCAATCTACTTTGGAAACACTGAGCTCTTTAAAGATCTACTTTAACGAAATCATGTATATTTTCAGGTTTCAGAGTACATGGTATTTGAAATAAGCACATTTTATACGTAACTTTTATCTCTGTCGAATGATTTGCTTCCTTCACTTCCATCAATAGAGCAGTGGAAAATACAAAATAAATTATAGAACCCCTGCCGTTGTGTAATTCCTGGGGGTCTCTGAGGAGACACAGAAAGAAAAGAACCACAGTTAACTCAGGCATTCAATAAGAAGTGACTAACATGAGGTTGTGCACGGGGCAGGCGACCTTGTCATGTAAACAAAAACTGCTACTTAAACCACTGCTGTAAAGGCCCATGACTGCTTTTGTGCAGTGGTGGCTCCATGTTACACAGGGAGCGAAATGGGTAATGACGACAATGATGGATGAATAAAAAAAATGGTATACATTCACATACTCATCTAACACCCTTGTTATATAGGCAGCATGAAGTTGAAGTGTCTCATTGTCAAGAACGAGAGATGTGGTCTTGAATATTTCAGAATGCAGCGTGAAGGCATCATCAAGGGTCGGTGCATTCCTCAACATTGTCGCCAGAGCCTTGCGTTTTTGAGCATCTGTCCTCTCATCTTTAGGGAATGTGCTCTTACTAGCAGCTCCGATCATTTTCACAGCATCTAAACAAAATAAAAGACAGATCAACTTGTGCACACAAAAAAGTTTAAGACAAAAATTCACAGGAAAAAAAAAAGAAAAAAGATTAAAGACACTAAGGACAAATTTGTTCACACTGATGAAGATGCCTTTTCAAGTCCAGCTTTTCCTGTTCTCTAAATCTGCCCATCTTTGTTCAACTAGTTCTTAATTTGTGTATCTGTTATTGTTCTTTCAATAAATATAAAACATACACCCTTTGTCTTTACTGTGAAAATAATCCTACTAGAGATTTATTAAAAAGAGGTATATATAAGAAATGCCTGTGAAATCCTTGGGGTCTCAGAGGAGACAAATGAAGACTTCGACTACTGCTCCTTGAGGTAACTAATATCAGGGTGTGCATGGCAGCCTCATAAGTAAAACAAACGACTATGGAAACCATCACTGCAAGAGTACGAAGTAATTTGGTGCAGGCAAACAGGCCAGTTGTACGTACTGGTGGCTCACATAAGGAGCAAGCAAGGAAATAATGGTGATATTGACAAAAAAGAAATTATGATAACTTTCTGAGTCACTGTGAAATGATAGAATGGTTCTTGCATGTTTTAAAAGGGCATGTTGGTTCCAACACCCAGTTCAGTCCAGACAAAGTGCTGTCCCTGCACTGAGTTTGACTGCAGTGTGGATTTCTTGGTGGTAAGATTTCTTGGTGGTAAGCTATGACAGACCGTCCGAATGGCAGAGTGGTTGGAGCCCTGGTTTCTCACAGCAAAGGTGCAGGTTTTGATTCACAGTACTGACACGCTGCAGCACTCTAACTGTAAATTGGTCCCGGAGTTTGCTCTTGAGTTAGGGAATTAAAAGGCAGCGAGGAAGGGAACAGGTCACCCCACCTCTCGATGCTGGACCTAGTATAGTGAAATCTGCAACACTTCACTCCCGTAATATGGTATTTGCTATGGGACTACCTAAACACTTTGAGTACCAAGGCTTCTCAGTAGCAATTACCTTCAAGTACCAAGAGTTTTTAGGAAAAATTTCCCATTTGGGGCGATGAAATTTAAAAAATCACTGAGACCGAATGAGTCAACAGATTGACATGAAACTTTCAGGATGATATGGGAAGCAGATAAGGTGTCGCGTTTTGACCTAGTTTTGTGTTCAGGTCTTGTGATCATGGCAACCATTTTGAATATTAATGAGGCAATAGACAAATATTGGCATGCACTATTGAAAAATGTATAAAAAATATATAATCAACTCAAAAGTCATAACACTTTCCTAGATATAATATTATTATACATTTTTCTTAAAAAAAAAGCAAGTATAGTTTGCTCTTAAAATGATATTGGGGTTAAAAAGCTATTTGAAATGGACTCAACATTTCCAGGGTCTGTAATGGCAAAATATAAATATTCATGAGGTTGTGACGACTTGGCCAATCTTCTCTTCATTTTTTTTATTATTTACGTGACATCATTTTTTCTCATCCTCAATGCATGATCGCAAAGTCCTGGGAATTGTCACTTGCGGATAATCTCCTAGCGTTCGGTGATTTTCTCCTCGCTATTTTTAGATACGTCATTGTTGACCCCTGACCTCGGTAGCGAGAAACCCGCTTTAATTTAGGACTGCTTAAACTTAGGGAGAACCAGTTTAGGCCACTTAGGAAACCATCACGTGACTTTTAACGTTATTGATTGGAGCGTCTATACGAGGCTAAGGTCACATGATGCACGCTACGGATCACGTGTCCAAGCGGAAATGACCCGCTAAAAGGCGGCAAATCCAGCATTTTTTCACTTGCCCAGGAAACCTCGAGACCGCTAGAACTAATCCCGATATCGGCGAATTCTCGCATTAAAAGCACTGAAGCCACGTGTCTAAATTGCGGGTTAGCGTCCATCTGAGTAGGTAAGTGGAAATCTCGTTAGAAAATAGTATTGTGATGAAATGTGTAGTACCTTGCAAAATCGACGCAAAATTGGTATAACTGCGTTTCTCTTCTTCTTCTTCCGTCCTAATCCAAAGACCGACCAAGCAGTCAGAGGCCATCACGCCTTGTGGCGTCTTAAGGGCAACAGCAGATTGATTTTCTCTGTTGTAGTTTCCCATCACGCCTAGCGGCGTCTTTAGGGCAACAACAAATAGATCCATCTGCCGTTGTTTCCGTAATCGGTGTTATAACTGCGTTTACTGTATTCATAATTTTTGTTTTACGGTCACATCCAGCCACATGTGATCGGGTGTATTTTATGATCCCACGGGATATGTACAACATGTTCATAATAATGTATAACGGGAATATATATATAGCTATTAATTTCCATATTATTTGATTATTTTCGACCCGACGCTTAGACTAACGGAAATTACTATTAACGATAATGTGACAGACCGTGACATATATTCATTATAAATTATATGACGATGCGACCAGACATGAAGTGTGTGATAATGTTGTCAGACAGTTCTAAAACACTGATGTCCAATTATTTGTTAAATTCATCATAATTGACATGACGATTAGGCTAGAGGCACAGAACTAGAATACTGTTGCCGACATTTCTATGATAAATTTGGTGGGTTTAACTGACATTTACAATAATTCATCGGGTTAAGTTGACGATAAATCAGTCTAAAGAATTATAATACTGCCACTGGGGCAGAGGAATATAATAAAGGACAGAAAGGAGAAACTTGAATTCAAGATTAGGCTCTAGACATATGATGTTAGAGACTAAAATCTGAGATGACTGGCAGACGGACGGCTTAGGGAAAGACTGCTTTCTAAAGCCAGAAAATTAATGAAGCCGTCGTATTTGTCTTCAGTCTATGGTGGAGCCTTGCACGACAGTCCAATCTCAGAGCAGAATACGGAGTCGAGCACAGAGAAGGCAAATCCAAACCATTCAAGACCTACCTGGTGCAACATCAGGAGACCGGAGAACTACCCACGCTTCACTATCAGCCAGGGGCTGAAAAGCTAAGTTTCCTATAAAAAGGGAACTCACCAGATCAATGCATATATTTTTGTCATCCATGACGAAAAACACTTGGATTGTGAGACACATAATACATACAGCAGACACTAATTCCATCGACAATACTATCATCTACCATCTATTCAGTTTATTGTAATAAACCAATTGGGTGTATATACTGTACCCCATGCTTTGTTTTTTCTATTAGATGTTACATATTGTCTGATGTTTATCTTCCTTTATTATAGGGGGTGGGGGGGGGGGGGCGGGGGCCTCGTAAAATCTAATATAAACCCAGTTTAATTGAGAATAATAATAGATAACTGAGAAGGGGACGACGGTAGCGAGAGACCAAATATCTCCTTACAATCTTTTCCAGACCTGTCTAGTTAGGAGAATTTACCCTCTTTGTCTCCCTTCAGTGGTGGAAAACCCAGCAGGAATTCCTTGAGCCAAATCTTCCACATCAGATCTATTATTTCCTCTAAATAATTCTTATCCTTCAAACGCTACGCGACAGAGGTACTGGCATGATTTCATGCAAAAAGAATTTTTTTAAATACATACTTATCAATTTGCTTCAGCTGGGTGTGATAGTCTAAATAAAATATGGTCACAGATGCAATTATTGTTGCTTTTTTCTCTGGCCTTGGGGGCCTATTTCCTTCCTGGCAGCAGCATTGTCCTCACACTTATAAAAAAATTGAAAAGCAGGGCACAACACAGAGTAGTTTTTCACATCCAATACAAAAGAATCTTTTCTGGACTCTTAGTCCAGCAGAATTACAAACAATGCATCTTGGTCGCTGTCAATTGTCTTCATACTGCTGTCAGTAACATTGTTTGCGTGGACTGTGTTGAATAAATTCTATAATGCCACGTACAAGCAACTATGTTTCCTGACCTAGCAAAAACAGATGAACGGCCACGCTTCATGTTATGTTTTGTTTTTCTCAAAATTACAGGAAACCCTCTTCTACTGTCTGTAACAGTCTAACCCTAATCATAATGCTCACAAAGGGGTCATCAAAGCCATACAAGTACCACTGAAACTAATCAGCTGCTTCTCTGCCACACCCCCTCCTAGTAGCAGGTCTTTTTCTATGCCCCTGATTTTCACTATGGCCCTGAAAATCGCTATCCACCTAAAGATTAACACCTCTGAACAAATTTTCCGGTCGCTTGACCATTTCTCAATAAAAACTGAGTTATCTTGATATGCGTTATGAGGATAAAGAAGACATGGAAAGATCTCGAGTGGATGGTACAGGACAGGAGGGACATGGCATACATTTATTAATAGGCCGATGCTCTTTGAGGAACTGAAAGGTAAGGATCATCATATCATTATCATCATGTGACGTATTCTTTCCAGAACGTTGTCTCTATTAAAGCTGCTCTGCACGCATCACGATTCTGGGCAAGTCGACCTGCATCAGCCAAAGACAAGTGTGACCGCTTGGCCTTTCTCGCTAGCTTTGTCCCTCCTACTTCCACGCTTAGCATTTATATGTGCTAGAAGATGATACATGTAAGAATGACAGACCTTAAATGCAAATAAGACGTTTTTACACAAAACGCAGTATTCATTCAAAGTTCAGTTGCCGTTACTGCTCTGACAGGGCAAACGTAGGTCAGTCCCAGATAATAATGAATGGGTTTTATAAGCGCGAAAGTGGGAAATGAATGTTTGTGTGATCTGGTTTTTTTTTATCCTATTGTTAAGTTGGAAAAGATCACACATGTGAAAAAAAGTCGAAATAACAGAATGTCATGTGCAAAAAGGTCAAAAAGCTGAGGAGAGGAGTGCACATGTTAATTATTGTGCCGTGTGAAAAAAAAGGACGAGTCGTGTGGAAAAAGGCGGGAAAAAAGAAGAA
The DNA here is from genome assembly GCA_024509875.1 of Oreohelix idahoensis. Lineage (NCBI taxonomy): Eukaryota > Metazoa > Mollusca > Gastropoda > Stylommatophora > Oreohelicidae > Oreohelix > Oreohelix idahoensis. Next base: position 71,837 of record JAMPIV010017301.1, read on the forward strand.
ATAGTATAAATAGAAGAGTTGTGGGCGATAGGCAGAGATTTTAGGATTTATGATTCCAAGGATACCATGATTTTAGGCTAGAGGATTTTTACAAATAGCGTTAGGAGAACTTCGTCTTTGAGGATACCAAGACAAGTTTTTTTCTTTAGTAGACAAGTGTGTATATTATTCAGTTGGATTACAGATTGTTCATTTTGGATAAACAACCATCATTTTGTGAAATTTACAGTGTTTGTCTAATGTCATCAATAAACTCTAATATAATTTTCTACATTTGCTGTTTGTGGAAATTTACAGTAATTTCTTTCGGATATAAGTTGTTTGACATATGGATGCGAGTCGTGGACTAAGTAAGTAAGTATATAAGTTGTTGTGCTGAAACTGTTTTGCTTATCACCAAACTCAAAGGGAAGAACATTCCTGGGTTGAAATAAATTAACAAAAGGTCAAGTATCACCATCTCTGGCGGAAGGCCAGTTATCACTTGAACCACCACAACATATGAAGGATTAACTCTGACTAAATAAAATCAATATAACTACTAGTGCCGTATAAACATACACGGCCACACAAGTTCAGACTCTCTGTGATGTCCTGGATCCACCGTCGTCTAGGTCGACCCCTTCCCCTTTTTCCAGGGACCATGCCTTCCATCATTATTTTTTCCAGACTATTACGTTTTTTTTATATGACCAAAAAATTTCAGCTTCCTTATTGCGATGGTATTTAGGAGCCAATTTTCCTCTACGTTAAGTGAGTGCAGTACTTCTCTGTTGGTCTTTTTTTCTGTCCAGGGTATTCTCAACATCCTTCTGTAGCATTTCATTTTGAATGCTGTAACCTTTTTTGCAACTGTTTTATTGAGTGTCCAAGTCTCGCAGCCGTATGTTGCTACTGGGAATATACATGCTCTGATCAGTTGTAACTTTGTTTCTTTCCTTGTGCCTTGCCATAGGTTTTTCATCTGTATTAGTTTATGTGAAGCAATTGCAAGTCTTCTTTTAATTTCTACAGCACAGTCGCCACAGCTGTTGATGACTGATCCTAAGTATTCGAATTCATTAACACTTTCCAGTTCTTTGTTATCAATTTCAATTTCTGGTTTGGTCTTTACTTTGTCTGTTGTCAATACTTTGGTCTTCTTGGCGTTTAGGTATAGATTCTGGGCCTCGCTGTGTTTTTTGGTGGACAGAATTAATTGTTCAAGTCCTTCTGGGTTGGTGGATAGGAGGACTGTATCTTCAGCATATCTGATTTCCAGAATCTGGTACCCGCCGATGTTACATGAGTCAAACTCTGTGTGTTCTTGGTCATCTCTTACTTTTAGCATGATATTCTCGGCATAAATGTTAAACAGATAAGGGGAAAGGGTACAACTTTGTCTTACTCCTTTCTGTACTTCAAACCATTCTGTTTCCCCATCTATTCTTACGGCTGCCTGATGTTCTTGGTACAGCAGTGCGATGAGTTGTATAAGGTGGTTTGGAAATCTCATATTTTCCATAATAGTTCATAACTGCTGATGATGTACACAGTCGAAAGCTTTGGTGTAATCAATGAAACAAGTATATAGGTCAACGTTGGATTCTCTACACTTTTCTATGATGATCCTCATATTGAATATATGATCTCTAGTGCCTCTACCTGGTCGAAAACCCGCCTGTACTTCATTTATTTCTGTTTCTAGCTTTTGTTGCATCCTTTTCATTATGATTTGTAATAGTATCTTGCTGGCATGGCTTATAAGAGCTATAGTTCTGTAGTTTGTGCACAGTTTCAGGTTGCCATTTTTTTGGCAAGGGCATGTAATTCACAACAGTTTCCTTCTCTGCAACGAGAAATTCTATCACAATTCGCTGCTTATAACGCAAGTTGCTAACACGCTCCATTTCAACGGTTTAGGGCAGCCGTATTATTTGGCCGGTTGCAATGCAATTTGGTGCACACAATTGGCACATGCCATATTTGTAGTGTGCAAAATTTCATTATTCTATCTTCATTATTAGCTGAGAAAAACGATGTAGTGCATTACTTTCTGAACGCCCCTCGTATTATAATAAGCTGTCACAGTGCAATGCGTGCTTTTTCCATATCTTCCTGAAAAAGTGTAGGGATTTTTTTCATTATTTGTTACATGACACTGCACTTAGACAATTAGTAATTTGAGGAAAGGATTGTCACATCTGGTCCCAAGCTAGAAGTAAGAAGTATGTGGCATACTGTACATTCCCCGCCATCCAAGGGGGCTCTCCAACTATGCAGAGCTAAAATACTGTACTCTGGCTCTGGGAATTGTCACGTCCTGCACATAACCACCTCTCAGCTTCCCCTGCCTATCACTGGGTCCATAGTGAGATCCTTCTGCATGCAGTCAACCAAGTCAAAGAATTACGTCTGGGGCTCAACTGACTTCTCCAAGCTTAGTGTGCAATGCTGGGTTCTCAACAAGTTTCACCACAGGGGGAATCCCTGGAAGTGTGTGGATGATTTTAAGAGTCAATGAGGATGTAATTTGCCTCACAGACATAGGTTCACTTCCACGTAGATATATTGTAGCATCATGCATAGCTGGTGGTCATATAAGGATGACTCCAGATATGCCTCCATGCATCCGCATTTACAGTGGAAAAACCTGCAAGTTAGCTCATTAAAATTCACTTTATTTGTGAATCGTATAAAACAGAAAGCGATCTGTTCTTTGAAGTGAAGTTAACTTTTAGTAAAATATTTTGTTTTAATTTTCCACCGCTCTGATGATGGGATTGCAAGAAGCAGATCGTGCGCCAGATATAAACGTTACTCATAGGCTGGACTTATACCAAATTCCAGATAATCTGAAACCTTAAAACACATTTTTATCAATGTAGATCTTTAGAAAGCTCTGTGTTTTTGAAGTAGATCTCTACAGATCCTGGGTTGCCTACCCCTGGCCTATACTTTAAAACAACTTATAGTGCTGGACAGGTGAACTGTGGAGGCGGAGATGCTAAGCATGAACCAAAGCTGAGGCACCACATGAAGGATGGCTGTCGACCAGCAAAGTGGAGACAGTTTGTTGCTGCCCTTCAAGAAGCCACTAAGCGACCAAGGACCAAAGAAAGAAGATAATAGTGCTGGACATAAAGCAATCAGATAAAAAGAGTTAAGAAGCAAAATTTAACTGGTTCAAGACAGCTTGTTCAGTATTACAGATGGTGAAAAATCAACAATAAAACTGTGTATGTAATAAATGCAGACACCTGAAAAAGGGAGGACAAATATAAATTTTCTCTTTCACAGAAAGTTAAAGTCTAGAACATCTTGTTTCGTTAGGTAAAAATGAAGGATAGAACAAATGAAACACGCAAAGATATTCATCTTCATGCCAATGAACAAAACAGAAGAAAAAGGCGTCTTAACAACACATCACAGAGAATAAGTGACCAAACTTCCTTGAATGCCATGACACCCAGTCTAAAAACTGGCAAACTGTTAATGTTTATGTGTACACTTGCTGCAGCCTTCGGGTCTCATGACTTAAAGTAAACTTGCTGACACTGACTAGCTATTTCATTGGCAGAAATTTAGACTGCTTTAAACAATTTTTAACATTTTTCCACGGAAATAAAATGATTAACAACTACCAAAATTTAGGAAAAGAAGTTTTAGAAATGCTAAATATAGGAAAATGTTTTATAATGCCAAATATAGAACCATACATTTAAAATATCAAATATAAAAAAAAAAAAAAAACACATTTTAAGATATTTTTCCAGCTGTCACTTGTTTAACAGCAATACCCAAAGGACTCATTATACGGTAGTTGCAACCGGCGGCTTTCGTCCTGCATTACAAGAATAACACAAATCACTTTCCTCCAATTCAGTCTCAGCGATGTTTAAAAAATTTCATCCCCCCAAATAAGGAATTTTTCATGAAAACCCTTGGTACTTGCTAACTTAGAAGCCTTGGTGTTACTAAAATCATCATTTCTCTTTTTGCCCCCCTTGACGCATGGAGTCACCATTGCAGTTAACCCTCCTTGCTGGAAGCCTGTATCAAAGCATTCAAGTGCTCCTGCAGTCTTGGTTTTAAGCACTAATTTGTTTCACATGAAGAGGTTCCCCCCTGTCGCGAGAGGTTTGGATGTTATCAAAATTACAGATATCCTGGACAAATAGCTGTATCAGATGATACCAGGATAGTGCCAGATAAGAGATTGGTCTTAAAAGAAATACCCCCTTCTCTGAAAAGAGCAAGGGTGTATCGACATCAAAGTGGGGTCAAGCTATGTAAACCTTCAGGTATGATGATAGTGTTGGGTACTGAAGATCTAACTGCTACCTCTCCTGATCCCACAATGAGTATTGGATATTTATATTTATTTGTGTGGCTAATTATCTAGGGGTAAATTAAATTAGTTATAGGTAATAACTATCAAACAGAACATTAACTTAATTACAATAATTAAGTAAGACTGAATGAAAGTATTTACAATTTGTTCCTAAACCCGGTTTCTTTTGGTTAGGAAAACTCAAAATTTGTTTATAATGTATTTACAAGATGAAATAAATAAGATGGAATGTTATCCAGAAAAAGGCAAAATTATGCTTGTATATTTATTTATATATGTAATTAAAGTTCATTCACTAGCTCACAATCTTGGTATCAATGTCCCTGGCTAGTAACATAATAGGATTCGAATATGGTCCTCTGTGAATCATCATGAATAATGTTGCCTTCTATAATAAGTCTGTATTATAATAGTTTTACTTTGAGTCTTTAATACTTTTTATTTTCTTTATTCTGGTTCTTTGTAAGATTACTACTGGATAATCTGATTAGTGGATCTATGTCCACTTAACTGGCATGAAGTCTGAGACACCTCCAATCCTGGCTTGGTTCGCACAGAATATGAACTCCAGGCTGAGATATGTGGCTTTCGCTCTATCAAAATGAAGAACAGTACACCACTATAGCTCCTCTCAAATGACTGTCTCATGAACTTGAAATATTACCAGGACAAAACTTGGAATAAAAAGACATTCGCAAAACTTGTAGGGTCCTTTAGTTTTCCCCTATATACAGACAACATCACGTACAACATTAAATCAGACACAGGACAGTTACCTCAATACATCACAGCCAGTTCAATTTGATTACTTATTTCCTTAATACATTGTATGCTAGATCTATTCGTCCATGCTTGTCTTCCATACCATAATCAGGTTAAGTACAAAATAGTGAGAAACATTTTGATTCCATCATATTAATATATCCTGTCATCCTATCCTATGTTCTTGAACATTGTGTCGTTCTAGAAGGAAACTCATTCAAATACCCTAATAGACTTACAGTTGTACTTGTGCCATAATTTGCAAATATCTTACACTGTTTCCATTTCTGGCCTGTCGTCTTTAAAACTACACACGTTTGTAAGGAAATCCGTTACACATTTGGCCTACTTTTTCCTTCTAACACATCAGCGAACACAATAGTGGATACTACAGGCAAACAACATGAATATATACAAATATATATATCTTACCCTCAGGTAACACACATAAGCTGATACTGGCTCTTAATGGGCCCTTTAAGTCTGCTTTCAATACAGGCGGCAAAGTTTGACAGAATACATTTGCGCTCTTCTCAGCTCAGTGTATAAGTTTTGAAATGGTTGTGGCAAGAATCCGCTCAAGTTCAAGGCCTTTAAAACGCCTTGCTCGACCAATCGAGACACAGTCAAAAACTGGCGTTAAAATTTTTCCCTCTGCTCGTTTTTCAGCCCTATCGTATAATGTGATTAAGTTAAATATTTATTATTTTGCTTATTTTTGGTCCGATTTCAATTATTAAAAGCGCTAATAAAACTAGGAATTTATCTCTATCGTTCTAGCTAATAATATTTTAGTTAGCCAAGTGCATTTAGATCTGTGCATACTTTAACAAACTAAATTGGGGATTACCCTGAAGTAAAATTGTCATTAAAAATGATTTTTCTCGTACAATAAAATTTTATTATGAGGAAATCTTTACGCTTACCTCTTAAGTAATATCCCCGCTATAATTTGAGCTATTCCTTTCTGTTTCCCTACCTTTAGTTTTTAGGAAATAAAATATCTTCGTTCTGTCAAAAACACAAAATAGGCCCTATTATCAGGTCTAAAAATGTTTCCTTATCACTACTAGAAAAGGGAGCGATTCTATTGGTTGTTATAATTTTACTGTTTATCTTTGATATTTTCGAGCAGTAAATTTGACATGTTGTTAGACAGATTCAAATTACGACACCCCCTTGTGCAAAGCAGTAGTAGTCCAATTTCCAATTCTTTTTTGGTCTTCTCACAGGACACCACCGCCTGCCCCCCCCCCCCCCCCCCCCCAAATGGAGCAATTATTGATACAAATAATTCTGACTTCCCTCTCTACAAATAGTTCTAACTTTTCTCTTTACAAATAGTTCTATCTTCCCTCTCTACACATAGTTCTAACTTCCCTCTCTACAAATTGTTCTAACTTCCTTCGCTACAAATATTTCTAACTTCCCTCTCTTAAAACAAAAAACAAAAAAAATCAATAAAAACTGACACGGAGACAGAATAAAAAAGACAGCAATGTCACAACTATACTCTCTGTACTTACAATTCATCAAAGTAATGCAAGGCAGTCTCTAAATCTCCTAGCTCTGTTAGTTTTCTCACTACAGTGGACAGAGTAGACAAAGACAATGTGAAGCCAACAGCCTGCAACTCTCGCAGCTTGAGTTTGATGGTGTCTAGATCCTGGTACATTACATACAAACAATAGTTTTTAAATCATGCCTGCCCCTGTTATCATTGTCAAACTTCAATGGGCCAGTCACACCATTATAAGACACTAACATAAAATGACATACCAACATCACAATGTCCTTGTGAGTGGACAAGCACTTATAGGAAAAACAACATAGGATGAAAGTAACAATACACAGGTCTAATGTATAAAAGGGGAACAACAGAAGTGATTGCGTCAATAATAGGCTGGACTGCCCATGGTAAATTTCCAGTGTTATGTGTTGCGACCCGCACTAATGACCTGCCATCGAAGCATCATTTTTTGGTGATGCCTAGATGGCAGGGAGGATAGTGTGATTCGCTTGCATAGCTAGGCGGGGTTGTCGCACAGAAGGTACTGGGTTTGAGTCCTGGGTAAGCCACTCACGTCTGTTGTTTTTCTGTTGTCTAGTTTTCTACTTCTTTATTTCTTACGAGTGCCTGAAAACATACCTTTATGTTTATCTATAGCACGTTTCACTAGCTTTGCCCTCAAACAAATGTAATTATCTGATTAACCGTCGAACGTATTAATGCCATTTTTTTCCATATGATGTTATATTGGGTTAGACCCAACAAATATATACTTTATATCTGTGCATCTTGTCCAGTTCCCATAAACGAATGAAATCCTTTGATCTTTGTTGGCATACTAATTATTGTGTATTGAGAAAAGAAATGTTACCACTTCAGTCACAGATTCTGTGAATTGAATAGGCATAGGCGTGTCTACTATTACAATAATGTGGCCATCACGTTTGCATATGAATACCTGTTGAAGATGATTTTTTAAATGATCTGCATGCGACATACTCGTGACATTGTTTGTCATTGACATTTAGTGCGCTACCAAACTGGACCTTCATTGATCTAATTATTTCAATAGGTATCACCTCTTTGCGGTTCATAAATATCATAATGGAACGTTGCTCCTCTACTGTGCTTGTAAATAACGGTAAGGTCATTTTTAAAGAAATTAAACTTCATCCGAATCATTATCAGATGTCTCTGAGAAAATGATAATCAATCTCGGCTGAATGAAGGACAAACCATCATTCTTCCAATATTCCTCTTCCTCTTGTAACACATGGTTCTCACATTTCTTCCAATAATCCCTGGCTATATTGGAGATGGCGGCTTTCGTAAGTATTTCAACATCTTTTAATTTGAATGTTCTATTTTCTGTTGCTACCTATTCCTTAATTTTAGCCCAGACTAATTCTATTGGGTTTAAGTGAGAATGGTAAGGAGGCAATCTTAAACATCTGTGACCATGTTCATGGATTGCCTTGTCTATGTGAAATATCTTTGTATGCTGTGTCCTTTTTACAATTCCAAGTAATTCAGGCTTCAGGGACATTTCGTTGAATGGAATGTTGTTTTTGGTCAGCCAAATCTTTATTACATCTTTAAGTTCTTGATGAATTAGGAACTTTATCTTCTGGTGCCACAACGTTGTGATATGAAGCATTGTCCATTATCAAACACGACGGTCTATCCAATGAAGGAAGTACATGATTCACAATCCAATCTTGAAATATCTTGCCATTCATCTCTGTTTGATAATCCCTATTATCTGTGGATTTTGAAACAAATATGAGTTCAGTATTATTTAGAAGCCCATGATGGCTGCTTCCTGCATGTGCAATTATTAGGCGCTGTCCTTTTGCTGCTTGGTACTAGTCTCTTAGTTGTCCCATCAGATGATTGCTATTTTCGTTCATTACTGTGGTGCACACTGATCCAAGTTTCATCTAAATACACAAAATCATAACAATCTCTTCTCATTTCTCTGACCTCGCGTAAATATTTGCTTCTCATTGCAACTATATGAGGCTTCTCACAAATAAGGTTTCTACCACCAACATATTTTCTAAAAGTGAATCCCAAACTCCTAATAGTCCTCCATAGCGTAGATTTGGAAATATCAATGTCATTATTCTTTCTTAACCAAATTTTCAATTTCCTTAAAGTAGGTACCCCAAACCGCCCGCTTTGAGCTGTTGCCAGTGGAGAAAACTTAGGGAAATTCGTCAAGTTTAAGTCGTCACTGCCCCTTTGCTATTAAGCGGATTGTAATAAAATTTATATCACGATACTCTTTATCTTCTTCTCTTTTGAAATGTATTAATTAAAAAAAAATAAAAGCTATTGAAGTATTTTTTTACTAATAAAAACGAACAGCAGCGTTACGCGTAGTTTGCTACGGCTCCGAACGTTTTCGTCTCACCCCGCTTCATTCAAATGAGGATCGCTTGACCAGCAAACGTCTGATTTGCATACGGTTTTCACCATTAGGCGGGTCAAATCCATAGCATTGATTTCGTATAATGCAAGCTGGAGAAAACAAAGTGGAAGACGTTGATTTATCGAAGTGAAGTCGCAATTTTACAAGATTTGACATTTTAAGTTGTGTTATAATTCCTTGCATGGTATGAGAAGATTCGGGAGCCATTTTTATTTATTCCTGTAAAATATCAAAGACTTTTGATGTTTGCTGGTGAAGCGATTTGACTTTTAGTAACGCTCTCTCAGTCAAGAATTGTAGCGAAAAATGCAGAGCGAGGCTGTTACATCGACCGTGATAAGTCCCTATGTCGATCAAACTCGGCATGCCACTTATGTTGGTTCGTGCTCAAACTTCATCACATCTTCTGATTTGAAGATGACTATACGTAAGTATATCACTTATTAAGAATGTTTTGAACTTTAAATGTAAACTTTACAATAGTTTTTAATATTATTTAGCAATTTAACACGATCACATAGTTGTTGTAACAGCGTGAAATGAATGTGTTAAAACCACTTCAGACATTCACGCATCAATCTAATTATTTCACGAGCTTGAAAAGCTAAGAAAGTTACCAATCTGAATAAAAAATGCATGTTTTGATTAATGTGTAATTGAATGAAGGTTTATTTTGCAACATAATAGGGTGAATTATGATTTCAAAGGCGAAGGATATCGCAAAGCGAAAATGAATTGAGTCAAGGCTAGGAGACCGGAAAATTCCATAATTAACGTAGCTGATTCTGTACTGAAATGTCCGGACTCGCAGTCAATAGTTGATAGTCTTAAAATTCCCCGAAAAGAAGAAATATATATAAACAGCTTTCATAAAATAGGAGCCGCGGTAGCTATATATAATATATTATAATATAATATGGTAATTTCCTATTACTCGTACCTTTTTGCTCCATAGTGAATATGTGTAGTTATGTGTTCTTTCGTAGCAGTTAGGTTTAGGATTAGGGTTAGTGTTAACCATAAAGTTAGTGTTAACCCTAAACACGAGTAATGTAATACTATAATAGACTGGAATGGAAGAAACGAAGTAAAGAATCAGAGAGGGCAGTTAAAGAAAAAATCAAACAGCGAATAACTGACAACAATAGGAGGAAAAAAGAGAAAGATGTTAAGAATGCAGAGAAGAAGTTAGAGTTATATAACACAATCATTAGCCATAGGGGTCTGTGCACCACAAAGGAGGATGTGGATACAATTTGTAAAGGACGAAATGTCCTTAGAATAGAAATCTTAAGGCTCAGTTAAGATACAGAAAATTAATATTGAATGATAAGGACATTAATATTGAATGATAAGGACATTAAACTTTTAGGAAATATCAAAGAATTGTATTTTGGACTTCTGAAGCATTTAGGTTTTGAGGCGTCATTGCCCTCTCGCAGGGAAGGAGTGCGCCTTGATCATTCTCCTCCAGTTTAAAAATGTCTTTTTAAATGCTAATAACCAGTTGTTTAAAAAAAATATAGCGTTTAGATGTTGTTAATTATTGTTTAGATGTTGTTAATTATTGCCTACACATTTTTAAAAATGAAATATGGACAGTATCTTAAAAAAATTTTTTTTCTTCATTTTCACATTTTTTTCTTCCCATGCCACAAATTGGCCCGTGGACACATTTTAAAAAATTATACAAGAACAAATAGATGTTTAAATCCTGTGAAAAAAATTGAGATATATGTGTGTAGTATGCAGATTAATATGTACAAATTTAAAGCTTATACCTTTTATATTTTTTGAAATATGATGTTGTGAAAATTGATGTTCATGCAAAATACTACATTTTTTGGTAATGATTTGCAATATTTGGTCTAAAATATATTGATAATTATTCATGATATAGCCCTATAGTTTTGTTTATGTCATCAGTGTATTGCAGACTGTATGCTGTTTATCAGAGAAGGTTCTAAGATTATATTTAAGAAAACGGGAGCACTCTGAAGTTGGTGTGATGTAACTTTTTTAACTTTGCGAAAGTACATACACTTTTAAAAATGCCGTAACATTTTTATTTTTTGTCCGATTTAAAAAAATTAAGTACCCAATTTCATGGTTTTCCAAGAGCTTCCAAACTGCATTGTTTTCTCTGGTGCTTCTGTGCAAACAAAAATCACTTTGTGGTACCTACTTAAAGTCACTGCCTCATTATTGTGAAACATATTGCAAATTTCTCGGCGGATCAATTCTCTGTCACAATTATCCACCACTTTTGGCCTAATTTTCATGTGTAAAATACTGGAATGAGAAATTTCAGATGTCGCTATCCAGCGGTGCAATGATCGTTTGCTTATTCCCAAGGCATGAATAGTCCTCTTTTGTGGGTTTGAAATAGAATGATATAGTTTTCCTCGAGTAGCTTCATTGCAGAAATACTGAAAAATCCTATGTGTGATTTGCTGTAATGTCATTAAATGTACTCGCAGGCTCATTTTCCTACTTAACCACACAATACTTTTTGTAGACACGCCACTGATTGACAATGTGTGAGTAACACCGGATATAAACTGTTTTGTGTTCAAGAAGTGCAATTTCACGCAATTTCACGATAAAATCATGCCAATTGTTTGATTAACCAATCATGTGCAAATGATGTCCTATAATTTACTGTAGACATTTCAAAATGTGTGTGTGTGTGATGTGTGTTGGCAAGTAGACTTTTGATATTATATCGCAGAGAAACGAAAATTGAAACCAATGGCTGCATTTTAATGAAAAATTTAATTCATAGGGTCTATACCATTTCAAATTCACATACAAAATTTCACTTATATGCGTTATATATTCGCTGAGATATAGCATTTTGAAGTTGGGCAAAGCTAGTGAAACGTGCTATAATATTTATTTACAGGTCTATTAGCTTTATCTGATATCCTCGGAGACAGCTTAGTTTTGGAAACCAAATTTTATTTTCTCCTTCAGTTTTTAGATGTTGCCCAAATCGTTTAAAATAAAGTAGCCCAACAAATCAGAAGTCGCCCAAAAAGTGTTTTTAAAAAATTAGCTCAAAGTTGCCCAAAATAGTCAGAAATTATCCTGATTTCAGTTTTCTGTTGGTTCAGATATAAGGTTATAGACATGTAATCTTTATAAAAAAAAAAAAAAAACAATAAGAAAACCTGCCTGAAAGGGCAATCATCATTTCCTTTTTTACTTCTCATGTAGCATGGAACACTACTGCAGTGGGTCCCTTTGTAGGGAGCCTGCACAGAACATTCATGTGCTCATACAGCAGTGGTTCCTGTGCCAATGTGTTTTACATGATGAGGTTACCAGCCCCCATGCATAACATCACATTAGTTGCAGTAGTCTTATTCTTTCTTTTCAGAGGCCCCCGGGAACCACATGGTCTGCAACCCGTTATCCAAAATCCTTGGGGACAGCTTTGATTTGGAAACCGGTTTTTTTTTTTTTTGGTTTTCAAATGTTACCTAAATCATTCAAAAAGTAGCCTATATTTGCTCAAAAATTCATTCAAAAATAGCCCCAAATCATCGAAGATAGTAAAATTTTTTCCAAATTGTGATAGAAAAGTAGGCCTTTCAATTTTCAGAATATTTCAGTTTTCGGATGTTTGAATATAACATTTACATGTAAAAGTGCTTTCATTATGCAGGACCCTGACCCGAGTGCTTAAATTGAGACGACGTAACCTGAACAAACCTGAATCACCCTAACTTCGCTCGTCCTAGTTTCTCATACAACTTATAGCAGATTTTCCCAAAATCAGTGAGGCAAGGATGAGATTTGAAACACAGATAGCGGAGTAGCTGTATTACTAAGATCATTAAGCAAGGCATAGTTTCGTATATATATTTGCCATCCTGACAGTGTGTCCATGGATCAGAAAGCAGTGAGTAACCTTATCTGCAACACTTAATGGTATACTGTTGACTTGATATAACGTGGCTCGTTATAATGCGGGATCTCTTACGTGGTCAGAGGATGGACCCCAATTTTGCTGATTGCTACACTTTTCACATGCTTCAAATCTGGCAGATTCACAAGTTGATCCAGTGCATTTCCCAGTTTGATGAACACATTACACTGTTACAGTTGTTCTCCCCCCCCCCCCCCACAGGCCTCATTGCGATGAATGCCTCTCTTTTGCCTTCTTTCTGCGGTGCTCTCTCCACCTTGTTATCTATTTAACTACAACCCTTCTCCCAGTTTTTCCTCCTGTTTATAATTTGTAACTGACCAGAGTAGCTCTCACTTAGTCAAAATGAGTTAACCATGGTATAATAATAATAATAATAAATTCTTTAAGCACCAAACACGGCGCATAAGGCAGAAACCAGTGCTCTCCAGGTTGTTCGTTGTGACGCCACTCCTCTTAGCTCTTGCACATTATTTAGGCCCAACGTTCTTCCTTCTCTTATTATTGTTCTTCTGAGTGTTTCTTTTGGTCTTCCTTTTTTTCCTCTTACCCTCAGGAACCCAAGTGAGCGCCTGTAGTGGTATTCTGTTGTTTTGCATTCGTAGGACATGACCGATATATGACCATCGTCTTTTCCTTATATAGTCGGAGACATATTTCTGCCTAGAGTCTTCTCTTATTTGTCGATTAGTCTTGAATTCTTTCCAACTGATGTTCATGAGTTTTCTAAGACATTTGTTCTCGAATGTATTCAGCTTGTTCTCCAATGATTTTGTTATTTTCCAACTCTCACAGCCGTATGTTAACACTGAGATAACATATGAATTAAACAGATGAAGCTTGGTATGTATATTCAATGATCGTAATTTCCAAATGTTAGATAATCTATTGAAGGCGCTAGCTGCCAAAGCAATTCTAGTATGGATTTCTCTTGTTGTGTCACCATCCTGTCATTTTACTGCATAAATAATTGAAACTTTCAACTTTCTGTAGTTTTTCCCCGTTCAAGATGATATCAAAGGTCTCGTTAGAAAAGTTCATAGCTTTAGTTTTAGAGGCATTTATTTGGAGACCTATTTTAACCGAGAGATGACACAAATTATTTATTGCTTCTTGGGATTGTCTTGGTGTTGAACTTAAGAATGCTACATCATCTGCGAAATCCAGGTCCCCCAGGAATTTTCCATTTGTCCATTTTATACCTAATTGTTCATTGTGGGTATAGTTTCTCATAACCCAATCAATAGCTATTCCAAAAAGTAGTGGTGACATAATACAGCCTTGTTTCACCCCTGTTTCTACTGTAAACCATTCTGTATTCCCTTTATTTGTTCTAACACAACATCTTGCATTGTCATATAGTGCTTTGATTATATTCACATATTTTGTTGGAAAACCATAGATTGTAAGTATCTTCCACAATGATGGTATGCTAGGAATTTTATGACTGGAAGAACCTGTCCGTTCTTTTGTTACGAGGGATTTGATATTGCCTTGGTAGTGGGATGCAGAGAAATGGAAACTTGAGACCACAGTTGAGTTGGAAATTTGATGTTGGTGTGAAGAAAAACCAAGTTATCTTATTTTTTTGTATTTCAAATGCAGTTCTTGTAAAAACCAAACCCTATATTATCGGAACAAACTATTTTCATATCACTTCCTGCTCAGATAATCGTCACAGACTAATTTTCAGCATCCAAAATGAATGACAACCCATGTCTTTTATTAATTTTAGCTCATTCACGTGTAATAACAGTTGCTTGTACTTAATTAAGCTGGCCACTCTTCAGATTGGTGATTTCTGTTTAGCATTGATAAATTTAGTCAAAATAAGGCAGTGCTTCTGAACCGGTGGTGCCAGACTCACTTTCCAGGGGTACGAGACATGATAGATATTTTAGAACGCGAATCATCATAAGTAATATATAACACACAAAACTCAAATATATGTGTACACAATAGAACATTGACAATGTGAATGAGATACCGAACCATTAGTCACATTTTGTAAATAACGTTTTCTCAAAATAAACTTTTTGTCTCTTTTAAGCATTTCTGACATGTTTTGCGAGCTAGAAGATGAAAGAGTGCGAGGCCTCTTATGATGCTGTAAAGGGGTGTGAGGCTTTTTAAGATGCTTTAAAGGGGTGCGAGGCTTCTTTAGATGCTGTAAAGGGGTGTGAGGCTTCTTTAGATGCTGTAAAGGGGTGTGAGGCTTCTTTAGATGCTGTAAAGGGGTGTGAGGCTTCTTTAGATGCTGTAAAGGGGTGCTGGACCTCTAAAAGGTTATAGAAACACTGAAATAAGGAAACTCAATACAATGCAGACTCAATTATATTGCGGTGCCAAAGTTTGAACCCTGCCACCTGCATTATATTAAGTCTACAGTGTATAAACAGTGGACTAGAACAAGAAAAATATTTTTGTCAGGAGATATCCATATAATTATGATAAGGATGGCACTGACACCGCAATGCTCATATTCACCTAACTGAAACTGACACAAACAGTAAGACTACTTACACTCGTCTCCAGAACTTTATTCAGCAAGGCAATGCGTGCATTGTTGGAGCCAGAATGTTCTTTTTGGTAGCTTTCAAGCTCCTCTTTTGTCAAGGACTGAAGCTTCTTTACTGTGTCTGTCGTCTATTTGGTAAACATAAACTACATTTACTACAGAAATCCAATGCATGAATCCGTTCATGACCTCGACCACCTCTAACTACCCTAAGGGGATATGGTTCAATTAAGATTCACATACACCACGATACAGACAACAGATAGCTACTGTATGTAATTAAAATGACTGGTCCAGACTATAAATGTACAAGTTTTATTATACACACAAACAAGTAATCAAATACATGTCAAAAGAATAAAAATGCAGTGTAAGCACACCTGAAAAACAACTCAGGCAAAAAACTACAATTGATGTATCATCAAACCCAATCCTTCACCCACAAGTTTCATCTGTATGGAGAAAGAAGGTAAGATTAAATGAAATGAATCACACTGCACTTGGTGGGGTCTCGGATGTCGAGCCTCCACTCCAAACTAGCTGTTCTAAATTCTAACTCTAACTCTACGTACACAGTCAGCTGGAACGACTATGAAGTGTCTACACCAACTCTGCACAGACTTCGTTTCTACACAGCCTATCCTGAAATCTCCTGAACACTGCTGCACAACTAACTCGTCTAAAACTTCAGCAGCTGACCTCTGCTATGCTTTTCATTAAACTTTGCGCTCAGTTCTGTCTTTCTGTTCTACCACCAGTAGACTAAACTTCAGCAGCTGTCTTCTGCTCTAACATCTGTAGAGTAAACTTCAGCAGCTGACCTCTGCTCTAACATCTGTAGAGGGTATGGTAATCCTGTTTCCCTCCACAATTCTGAAATTGATGACTAAGGTTTAAACACTGGATTCTTGACTGGAAACTGTAGCTGGCTGCTACTACGAATTGTATACACCTGCCCGCTCCCCTCTGGGTTCAGGCCTTCGGCGTTATTATGGCCGGGACGAAGCGAAAATAAATTACAACCACGCGGGCAACCTGCCGATTTGCGTGTGTAAGGAGATTGAGCATCAGAGCTCCATATTTTTCCACCAAAATCCCTTTCAACTAGAGAATGTCTTCCCTGTTTGGGAAAACGTATTTTTTTCTCTTCTTCCACCTCTGGCAATTAACGCCAAACTTTGCGTTTCTGCGAATGCCACAACTATGCCGTGGGGGAAATTTTGTCGTATCAAACTTCCGCTCTCTTTCCCACAAAGCCGGTACCTGCTGTTTAGACAGAAAAAAATGCAACAGCTAAACACACAGTAATAATACATTTCTAATAACAAATAACTGCCTGACTTTTACCCTTTAAGGTAGTAGACTACCTTGTAGGGTAAAAAACTCAAATTTTCATCTCAGAATCAAACAACCATGGGTATAGTGTTAGTATGGACTTAACATTTTTGTCCACATAATGACCTCATTAATTATCAAATTAGCTATCCAATATGGCCGCCGTAGTGAATAAATTATACACCTTTTTTTAAAACATCATAACTATGTTATTTTTACAAGGATCTGACTGAAACTTGGCAAATTGAATTAGTATATATAGCTTGAGGTTTTGACCTAAAATAACAGATATTGACCGAAAGGTTGATTTGTAATGAATTTTCAAAATTTATATTTCTTGAATGTTTGATATTTGTGCCTCATTATATATGCATGATGGTCATAAAACTAAAATTTTGAATTCAATTGTATCCATTTTAGGTCATAATCTGTAAGATTATATGATAACCAACTGTGTTAATTTTCATGTCAATTGAATGTACAGATCCAGAGATATCTTGTTTCAAAGATCACCAATTATGCTAAAAAGACAATTCCGAGAAAACAAAGAAAAACAGAAAAAGAACTCACAAAATGAAGTTTAATGAGCTCCTGTTGAATAAAGGTCTCCTTCTACTGCAGCTGCAGTGTCTATGAATCCATTTTTCAGTGCTCTCGGGGTCTTTCCATTGCAATGTCCTAACTTGCTGAATAGATCCTGTGCAGCGTTCTCCTGTATGCTTTCTTTGCCATGCGGTTTGTTGGTGTACACGCCTCCCAGTCTTTGTCTTATTTCTCATTGTGAACAAAAGAAGCTCTGCTAACTACTATTATACAGAATCAGTATAAAACTAGCAATAAATAGAGTTGATGTTGGTGAAAATGCACTATGCATGTAACAAATGTTGAAATTTACGATCAAAGCTTTCTAGACACACACTTTTGAAAAATTCACAAGAAATCATTGAGTGATTCCCCGTGGAAAAGTTATAAATATCTTTTTCCTGTTGCCTATGTATAATTATAATTTCGCAGTTTTACAATTACGCACCTTCTTGTTGGGTCATTATTCACATGATAACCAACTATAAACATTGGTTGCTATGCAAATCACTCAAGGGGGCGTGTGTAGAAAAACACTGATTCCTATCAAACCAGAGTATCTCTAAGCTTCTATGAATTATTTTTAGTTCAAGAACATGTTGACGATGATTTAAAGCATGAAAATGAAAATTGTTGGATTTTTATTTTTTTTAAAGCTTTTCTGGGTATACTTCTACCTTAAGTCCCAAGTCTTCAACACGTAACTCCCCTACTCTCGTCCCGTTATGCACCTCCATACAAAATAATCAGGCCAACAAAGTCCGCTCCTCCACTCAACTCCCTTCTCTACCTAAGCACACTGTAAACATCACCCGGTAATACAACGCGCAGACCGGCTGACCTAGGGTTCTGCATGACTGGTTACAATCAACAGTTTTACACTGAGGGCCTATCTACCAGTGCAAAAATACTGTGGCCCACTTTCTACGCTGACCCTAAATACAGCAAATGTTTACCACAATTAAAATAGCCCTGTCCAGGAATCATTAAATTTCCCGTCAATAAAAAAAATCACATTCAAAATGATAATACAAATATTATTTCCTTAACAAGTACTTCTCCCGTATTCTGAATACACAGAACAACAATGCACAAACAAATAACGTATAACCAGTTTACGCCAGCATCTGCATACTGCCAAACGGTATACATAACCCCAGGTTATCAATTACCCTGTAGTTACAACCACGTGCTTCTCTCCCCCTCATCCCTCTGAACATCGTCTCGAATAAATATTCAGTAATCAACGCACCCACGTGCTTCCAAATTACACCTCTTTCACTCCCGTCCACAGATAGATGTGTAACTATATAAATAACTAGCAGCATTACACTCTCAATAAAATCACAAATACACACGCTCTCGTCATTCTGTAATTAAATATAATTCGCAGATGCGGGTTTCTCTACAGACCTGCTTTGCAATAATACAAAGCACGCCCGCGGCAACTCAACTTTTAAACCAGCTTAAATACCGCTATTCCTTCAATAAGGAATTATTATGAACCTCTTTCGTTTCTCAAGTCTATCACTAAGATAGTATTTGATGGCTCTGGCGATAAGAATTAATTTAAAATTAACTTCCCAAGAAACTTACTGATTCGGCCTAGGACTCAATTAAAAATCGAATAAGTACCACGCTATAACTATTGCTTACCAAACTCGAATTCCCACTGAAGGCGAATCGGCTAGACTCTGATACGCGGCTGACAATTATCATTAGAGAGACCGACAAAGAAAATCAGTGCGCTGCCCTCATGACGTCATTTGCGCGGCTCTGTTCTAAGCCCCAATGAACGCGCTGCCATTCAAAGCAGTTAGATCTCAGCCAATCAGAATTGTAAACAACTCTGACTCATCCGGTTACTGCCAGCACGTGGTAAAAGGTCACTGACCCCCATCCCCCATTTAGACAAAGAAACGGGAATTAGTCCCAGCCCTATACTGCAAAAATGAAGCAAAAATGGCCGCAAATAATCTTAAAATCCCGAAAAATGCGTCTAGTTGCAAGCCCTATCCTTTAAAAAGCTACCACTGGTGCAAATCTGATCTAGGCTCTATCGTCCTCCCTATAGAAAAATACTGCAACAATTTCCTACACACCAACACGAAACACCACCTCTATTCATAGAGAAGAAATATAATGCAGATAAGATAAACTCCCTCATAATCTCCCTCTGAAAATCGTAAATAATAGAAGGAGAAAAAAAATGGGGTAGATTACCTGTAATCCCTACTAGAAGTAGGGAAAATAAAGCGAGGAGAAAAAAAATGGGGCCTATTAAAAAGATAAATTTCAGTACCCCATCACACTCACTCCTTAGGCAACATGAAGCCAATACTGCAGCTGCCCTACTGTCAAGAAGCCTGCATCAAAGCATATGCTCCCACAGCAGTGGTTACTGTTTCAATTTGTTTTTATCATGCAGAAATGTGATTTCTCAATAGGAGGCTCCAATCTGTACAGACTGTCCTTGACTTACGACAAACTCAACTTATGACAACTTGTACTTACGATGGCCATCCCATTAATCCTATTAGATTATTATCTTTTAACTCCTGACGTTTGGTCTTAAAGTATAATGACGACTGCTCCATCCACCGTACAGTAACATTAGATCAGTAATTTTACGTTATAATTTATCCATTGCATTTCACTAAGAACAAATAGTTAAATTAGTTCTACAAATTAACAAACTAGACCTACACATTTAAGTATGCAGGTATGTTAATTTTTAACATATAGTTTATACAGTATTAACATAGTTCATAGTGGGGACACTGGACATGGATAACGGAGAGATACTAAGGGCAATTAATGATCGCCTGCTAGATGATGACACTGCAATGGATGAAAACAAGGCTGAGACTGTTGGAGTTTGGCATCAAACGTAGGACTAGCAGAGATGGACGTGAGAGAGGAGGCATCCATCGTATGTACAACAGCATGCTACAGATACAATTAGCATTCATACTCTTCCGATATTTGCTGAAGGAGACTGAGTATCTATGGGTTTGCCCAGAGTGCAGTGAGGTAGATTCTAATAACATAGTTCAGTGACATTTCCTAATTGCTTTCACTTTCAAATAAATTTTAAGCTTATTCAAGATATAATTTTTTTTTTACATCCATGAGCTATGCTAAGTGACAGCCAGAGAAAATGACATTTTTTTCTTTCAAAGTGTCAAATCCAACACAATCAACAGTTTCAATCCATATCAAGAGACGATGCAAAAAAAAAAAAAAAAAAAAAAAGAGGAAATAGTAGAAAACGTAAGAGATTTAAGAAAATAAATGTGGCAAACATCGGCTAGACTGCACTTGGAGAAACAATATCACTAGATGTGGACTCGTACACGTATCTTGGCAGCAACATAGGTAAAACTGGAAGAATGGATAATGACATTAAAGCAAGAAAACAGAAGGCAAGAAGGGCTTTCACCGCAGTAGAAAACATAAAGTTAGTTGCTTATCCTTTACAGGACGTGGCAATCAACCCCAGCTTTTATTGGCTGTTTGTGATTTTTCTAGGCAATTTTTTTTATTCAGTAGTTTGCCATTGCTTTCTGAACGGTACGGCGCTTATACCATTCTTAAAAATCCACACAAAGCGATCTGCTACCAAACCGCCTGCAGCAGGTTTCGAACCTGGTATATATGGATTATGAAACTGCGTTCATAAGGAAAACATAAGGAAATAAAAAATGATCAAGTTTAATATGTTTACGGAAATAAATAAAACCATCAAGTCTAACACATAAATCTGAATTTTCCACTCAAATGTCGAGTCAGTCCTATTGTATGGCTGTGAAACATAAAGAACAACAAAAACAACAACCAATAAGCTACAGACTTTCATAAACGGGTGGTTGCATAAAACAGCAGGACTGTGGAACTCATGGAAAGGACTAGACAAATATCAGTGGAAGAAGTAATTAAAAGGTATCTGAATTGATCAAACACTGGGGGAAAACTGCTGACTGCATTACATGGCAGCTCTTGCTCTGGTATCCTCAGGGTTAAAGAAACAGAGGCAGACCAACAACCACAGGGGGATAGGAACTGAACACAGGCATACAAGGGATAAAGAGGACAGAAAAAAAAACTTGAATGGATGGCACATGACAAGAGAGACTGGCATCACCTGATTGAAGTACTATGCTCCATACAGACACTCAAAGGGTAATAAATGAAATAATGAATGAATAAATACTGACGGTCCATTACAAAGTTTACTGCCAAAAATAAATACATTTCTTTTAATACTGATTTATTGATTCTTTATTGAGCTTATTTATGTGATAACAAGGTCAACCTTGAGGAAACACCACCACAAGATGTAGAATCTTACATATATCTTGGCAGCAAAACTGGAGGGACAGACAATAATATCAAAATAAGAATACAAAAGGCAAAAGGATATTTCATTGCATTGTGAAACATACGAAGATCATGAGAAATCAAGTCCAACAAGAAAATAAAAATCTTCAACTCAAATCAGTCCTATTGTATGACTCTGGCACATGGAGAAAAAAAAAAAAAAAAAAAAATTACACACATTCATAAATGGGTGTGTGCATAGAACAGAAGGACTGAAATGGTATGACAAAGTCACAAATGTGGAACTGATGACAAGAAACAGACAAGTGCCAGTGGAACGAGTTGAGAAGAAGACACTGACGATGGATAGGACACACATTGAGGAAACCTGTTGATAGTATAACATGGCAGTCTTTGTTCTGGAATCACCATGGAAAGAGAGGGAGAGGTAGACCAAAAAACACATGAAGAAAAGTACTGTAGACAGAAGTGAACATGATGAGGAAAACATGGAAAAAACTTGAGCTGATGGCTAAAGGGTATTGACTGACTGAATGTGCTTATAATATTATCATTAACAATATTATCATTAACAATCTCAAAAAGCTGCATGATTTCTTTGATCATCAAAGCCATATACTCACTGCATAAACTCGAGACACACAAAGCCGATCGATTTTCTGTGGAAGGGTGAAAAGAAAACAACATTATAAACTTCAAAAAATTTTTTTGGGGCTGAAACATTAGGCAGCAGTTGTGATCCAATGAAACACAAAAAAGATTCATTATCATTATGTGTATCTACTACAGTCTGTGACAGCTAAGAGACTTTCTGAGGCCAAATATGGAGGATTTCTCAGCAAAAGAGAAATTGGCAAGAAGACAAAGATGGCTGTATACTGCTCAACCTATGTTCCAGTCTTGACTTGTGGTGCGAGTTATGGGTAATAAATACAACCCATAAAAGCCAGCTCCAAACTTCAGAAATGAGATATCTGAGGAAGGTGGTTGAAGTTACAAGAAGAGACATGATTCGCAACTAGACTTACTATCAAAGGCTGTACTCCAGTTAACAGCGTTCACCTATTTTTGAAACGCAAACTGCGCTCTGATATAACCAATGGCCTTAATTTAAGTTTAGGTTGAAAGGGATGTGCTTTGCCACAAGAAGGCAATACCCACAAAATCAAAGAATGTACAAAGTTTCAAAATAAAAATAATCCAGATGAAACGTTTGTATCCATTCTAGGAAGGTCTGCGCTGGCAAGCATTGTTATCATCCAATCATTAAATATCCTTGACTCCTTAAGGTGCTAAGGTCAGTGACCACTTGTTTTAAATATTCATCTCATTGCTCAATCATTTCCTCAATGTCCATTTGTTTCTGTCGTCCTTCAGCTCTGTTACCTTGTTGCATCTTATTCATGTGTTCCTTGGCTTTCTTTTCTTCATCTTTTCCTCTTGGTTCATGCTAGTGGCTAACAAGTAACTTCAGAGGCTGGATTCTTTAGTTCGTTATAGGCCAGTATGAGCCAGACCACGGATCATTTTCCTACAGTAGGTTGTGGCAGGCTTCAGTTTGATGATCCAGGTCATGCTGGGTCAATCTCTATGGCTTAGCTTGTCAGGCACCATCACTCGGCCATTTTTCACCATCATTTTCCTTATGCAGCAATACAGCCATCACTGCAACTGGTCCTGCATGAAGCCTGCCACAAGCAGTCACACATTCTTGCAGCAGTTGTTTGTGGCAATTTGTTTGATAAGAGGTTCCAGTCCCATGCACAACCTCATATTAGTCACTTGTATGATATGCCAGACTTAGCCGCATGGGAAAGGGGAAAAGAGGAAGACTAAGCAAATTAATGGGGGAAGATATCACGACACCAATGAAGGATGGAGGAAATGAAACTTACACCCAGAGATGAGACGACTGGAGAATTGTTCATTGGCCTATACACCCAAGGCAGCAAAGACCATTAACTGAATTAAATAACACACCAACCACTAGATCTAGATCTTGCCAGCACTAAGTGTCTAGACTATCTGGACATCAGGGTTCAACAGTGCACCATGCGGTTAGGGGTTATAATGACGTCAGGATGAATTAAAATTTTTAGGTTTTTATTCACTTTTAGTGTTTTGTATGCTAGGAAAAGATTCTTTCACAGTGGACCATCAAAAGAATTGACAGAAGATGCTGGAGATCCATTGCAGCTGACCTCTGATTTGAAGATCATGCATCAGATAAATCAGATGCTAAGGAAAAATACTGCATGAGGAATTAATTAACAGTCATGTAACCAAAGAAGCACATATTTATTCATTCCTAGTACCTATGGGAACTAAGAAAAATTAAGAAAATATAAAGCCCTTGCAGTCACAAAGTTAAATGTCAAGAAAAATGAAAGCATATACATCAACTAAGATGTAATATAACTTTGCAGAATGAGGATTGTTTATATTCAATTTATCAATTTTACAGTGTGGACTAAAACTACTTACAGCCTTGACTAAAACTACTTACAGCCTTAACGTTTTCTGGTGCCCATTTGTAGAAGTTTAACTGCTTCACAGATTCTCTTAACTTCAAACCCTATTTGGAAAGAGAATATGAAGTGTTTCAAACATTCCCTTACGCAGGTAAAAGAACAACAAAATCTGATAAGTCAGCATCACTATTACCCTGAAGTTCCCTGTGGAACACAGGCCTTCAACTAATTCATGTAAAGTCTCCCAGTCTTGTGCCACCAATTTAAGGTCTTTGCATGTCTATATCATCTCTAAATCTGTCTCCCAGGGGGGTCGGAGTGGCTAAGAGGTATGGCATCCGTCTCAAATTCTACAGGTAACTGGGTCGCTCCCTATATAGGAAATTTTTTTCACAATCAGTGGTTCCTAATGATGCCATACTCCCCCCTGATCTTCTGGGTAGTGATAAGAGCGAAAATAGGAGGTCCCGTGTGCAAGTTGACCACGTTAAAAATCCCATGGCAGTTGGAAATCGTAAAGAGTAGGCCATATGGTCGCTGCCATGGCAAAATTTAAAAATTAGGAAACCTAACCACCACTACAAAAATATTTATACAATGTGTGATACCTATACACACACATTGAGATCCTTGCCAGTGCTATGGAGTTCATGCACTGTGCTGAGATCCTTCTTATGTGATCTAAGGGAGGAGATCAGAGCACACTGATGGAGTTTTCCATGGGCATTGAAGATGGTCCTTACAACCAAACCTGACTCCACTTCTCTTCTTCATGTGTTTCTGGGCCTCCCTCTATTTCCTTCACCTTGGGGATTCCAGAACAATGTTTCTCTTGACTTCCTCAATGTTGTGTCGTATCCGGCACTTTAAATCTACCCTCACATTATGTTCCGTACTGGTATTCTTTCCATCAAATCCAAACTGGAGATCTTGATCTCAATGAAAGATTATTTTACTATGGAGATGCTACAAAAACATTACTAGAAGGTGAGATACTGGTGACATTCATGTTTAAGAAAAAAATCAGTGTATTTTGACATGGAATCATATTCTCTTCTTCGTGTATTTTTAAGTCTCACTCCATTTTTTGTTTACCCTGGGGATTCCAGAATAAGGCTTCCCTTGATGTCTTCAACGTAGTGTATTATCCAACAATAAACAACGTAGTGTATCATCCAACAATAAACAACGTAGTGTATTATCCAACAATAAACAATGTAGTGTATTATCCAACAATAAACAACGTAGTGTATTATCCAACAATAAACAACATAGTGTATTATCCAACAATAAACAATGTAGTGTATTATCCAACAATAAACAACATAGTGTATTATCCAACAATAAACAACGTAGTGTATTATCCAACAATAAACAACATAGTGTATTATCCAACAATAAACAACATTAGTGTATTATCCAACAATAAACAACATAGTGTATTATCCAACAATAAACAACATAGCATATTATCCAACAATAAACAACGTAGCGTATTATCCAACAATAAACAACGTAGTGTATTATCCAACAATAAAGACACTTCCTCACCTCTTGTTTCACTGACATTTGCCAAGTTTTTCCATTAATTCCATACGGGTAGTCCCATCATAAAATGTTAATCTTTCTATTCTGCGCAAGTATCCACTTAAGAACATATGTAACTTGTTGGTTATTACTCCTTTGCTTTTCCATATTTCAAATCATGCAGTACGACAATCAGTTCCAAATTTATTTATACGAATTTCTTTCATATCTAATAATCTCCTGCAAGTTCATGTCCTGACGACTTCCAATCAGTTCACAAGCAACAACAAATTGATATCTTAGCCCTGATGACTCATCGATTGCTGTGTCATACTCTAATAGGAGATCATTAATTGCCCATAGTATCTCTCCCATATCCATATCCAATGCACCTTCTGTGGGTGCTCTTGAAGCTAGTCTGTTAGTTTTTTCATTTCCGCGTATGCCTGCATGACCAGGACAGTAGTTACCCACCAGTTCCTGAAGATTCGAGACTGTTTTGGAGGTTTTCCATTTATGCCGGAGCCATCCACTTTGGACCTTTCAAAGCATCTACTGTGAGTCTGATATAATAACTGCCCCTGTTAATAAAGTCTCAGACAGCCACCTCAAGGCTGATGTAGCTGCCTCCACCTCCATTATAATTCTGGAGGCTGTTATCATGTAAGCCTCGCTATGTTCAGTGACGATTCTGCCCTTTACTCTAGCAGAGAAGCCCCATCCTGATTTCTCACCATGGATTATAGACCCATCACTGTACACAATGGCATCATCATCCCCAGCATGATCATTATCAGTTGATAAATTTCCAGCTCTGCCCTCCCATTTGCCCAAGTTCTGCACTCTCTACCAAGGCTGATGATGACTTGTTGGTAGTTAGTCCAGTTCTCATCCGACTTACTCCACTCTTCCCCTTTGAATATATTTTCAACTCTGGTAACCTGCTTAATCATTGCTTCTGCCTGTGCCATCCATGACATCCTCCTCTTTAATGCATGGAGGCATATCTGGATTCATCCTTATATGACCCCCAGCTATGCACAATGCTACAGTATACATAGGTGGAAGTGAACCTCTGTCTGTGAGGATAATTACACCTTCATTGACTCTTGAAATCATCCACACACTTCAAGAGATTCCACCCTGTGGTGAAACTTGTTGAGAACCCAGCATTGCACACTAAGCTTGGAGAAGTCACTTGAGCCCCAGATGTAATTCTTTGGCTTTGACCTGGTTGCCTGCATGCTGGAGGATCTCACTATGGACCCAGTGATAGGTAGGGAGAGCTGAAGTGGCTCTATGCAGGACGTGACAATTCCTTGGGAGAGCCCAGAACCAGAGCACAGTAATTTAGCTCTGCATAGTTGGAGAGCCCCCTTAGATGGCGGGGAATGCACAGTATGCCACACACTTCTTCCTCCTAGCTTGGGACCAGATGTGATGATCTCTTAAATGCAAGCCAAGCTGGAGAAACTGGAGCTCATGACTTCAAGTCAACATGTTTCGGAATGGAAGAAAAGCCACAGGACAAGCCTAGATCTACCGTGTAGATAATACCAAGGAGTCTTCAACTTGGTATTGGCTACAAAAAAGAGCGAGAAACGCAGCATCCCTTGTTAAACAACAACAAATTCCCCTCTTTATTCTCACTCCCTTAATGTCAGCTATGTTTCCATGCAGGGGGTGCCTTCTTTCCGCGGTTACTCACATATAAACTTTTGACTGGGCCATTTCATGTCTGAATCTAATCAACAGTAATCCAAGCATGTACAGTATCATCACGATGGGGGTATCTTGCTTACAGCCCAAGACTACATGCATTCATTCATTCTGAATGTGTTTCAATCATTCACATTGTGATATTGACAGCGTGAGTATTCCCAAACCATATTCGGCTGACATGACTAGCTGATGACACAGGAGAAACAGTAGTCTCTGTTCCAGATGCAGCCACTGTATTTAGGGCTGCCAGACCTCTGTTGCACTTCTGCATGATTAGATCAACATGGTACTTGTATGATAACCTGTGGTCGAATGTTATTCTGAGGTATTTCAGCTTGTCTTGCCCACTGAAAGTAATGTCTGGAAGATCTGCTTTCAATATAGAGTTGTTCAAGGAGCACCACAGTACACAAGTTTTGTTGGGATTGACCTTGGAGCCAGTGTCCTTACACCATTTACCTACTTCCCATAGTGTCCCGTATATGCTACTGATCATTTCTTGGTGGTCAGAACCAGTCCTGTAAATGAGTATGTCACATGCAAAAGTCAATGTTCGTACCAGCCCAGCTGGCTTAATGGTGGCTACTTTTGCTGTATAGATGTTAAACAGTACCAGTGATAGTGGAGAACCCTGGGTAGTCCCTGGCAAATGTGCATTGGTTCTGATGTCATGTTCCCAAGCGAAGTGCAACTGATCTCTCAGTTAAGGCTGCTGCTATCCATCTTGTTAGCCAAGGGTTAATACCACAAGCCATTACACAGTTCATTAACATTTCAAAGTTCACACTGTTATAAGCATCCTCTAGGTCAACTGCTACAGCAACCGTTTCTCGTTTACCCTGGAATCCATTGTACATATCATACACAAATATTCCGACATTTCCCCATGCTGCTTTCATGGGCCTAAATCTACCCAGGGTATCAGGAAAGATGTAAGTATTTTTTGAGGTGGCTAATTACTTGTTTCGCAACTATCTTTTCATGTTATTTACCATAGACATTCTGCAGTATAATGATTCCATAGCTGCTGAACAGTGTGGGATCTTTACTAGGTTTAGGAAGAGGCCATAGGTAACTATGTAACTTACAAATATAGCATTTAAGGCATATGACGATCATTTATCATGCTTTACCTTTTTCTGCATTGCTGTGGCGATTTTATCAACTAAGTCCCAGTCTTTGCCCAGTGCTGAATTGCTGATAGCAAAAGCATTCAGTGTCATCAGCTTTCCTTTATCAACACCTTGTTGGTCAAGGTATTCTAGAACCTGTGAGTTGGAACATAATCTTTTTAAATCTTGGCGGCAATATAGATAAAGTTGAAGGAAACGGCAGTGATATCAAAATAAGAATACAAAAGGTAAGAAGAGCTTTCACTGCATTAGGAAATACATAGAGGTCAAAAGAAATCAAGACCAACATAAAAATCAGAATCTTCAACTCAAATGTCAAGTCAGTTCTATTGCATGGCTCTGAAACATGGAGAACAACAAAAAAACAATTAAGCAAGAAGTTAAGATTTTGATAAATGGGTGCTTGCATAGATCATTTGAAATAGTACAACAGTATCACTAATGTGGGGGCTGATAACAAGAAACAGACAAGTGTGTGACGAAAGTACTGAGATTCTGTCTTTCAAATGGCCCATGTCTTTTTCTCCTTGCATTTTGTTCACTATATTTTAGGAGGGATTACAGGTAATCCTTCTCCATGTTTCTTCTCCTTCTATTATTTACGTTTTTTTCAAGATGAGATCAGGATGGAGTTTGATCTATGTGTTTAGAATGGGGGTGTAGGGAATTGGACAGTATTTTTCTAGAAGGAAGATTATAGAGGCTAGATCAGGATTTGCACCAGATTGTCTTTTTTTAAAGATATTGCGTGGCCATATACGCATTTTTCGGGAGTTAAATTATTTGCGGCCATTTTTGCTTCATTTCCGCAGTATAGGGCTAGGACCAATTCCCGGTTCTTTGTCTAGCAGAAACTGGTTGCATCAGAAAGATCTAAGGTTCTGATTGGCTGAGAGATAACTGCAGTTGAAATGCAGAGCTCCGATTGGCTTTAGAACCACGCCGCGCATATGACGTCATGAAGTCGGCGCGTGGGGGTCTTGATTATAAAAGGCCTATATATTTCATAGCCTCTTTCTCTTTTAATGAAAAATTGCCAAGCTGGGTGCCAGAAGCAAATTGTCGATTGCCTTCAGTTGGACATTCGAGATTTGCAGGTACCGGCTTTGTGGGAATGAGAGCGGAATTTTGAGACCACAAAATTTCTCCCATGGCAAAGTTGGGGCATTCGCAGAACCACAAGGGTTTTACGTTAGTTGCCAGTAGTGGAAGGAGAGGAAGAAAATACGTTTTCCCAGCCAGGGGAAGACATTTTCCAGCGAATAGGATTTTTGTGGATAAATCCTGAGCTCTGACGCTCGTTACACACGCAGATTTGGCAGGCTGCCAGCGTTGTGGTAATTTTTATGTTCGTTTCTTCACGGCCATAATAAAGCCGACGGCCCAGTTATAGGTACTCGGGCAGGTAATTTCAGAGTGGTAGAAGTCAGCTACAGTTCCAGTCCAGAATCCAGTGGGGTTCTGTTAAACCTCAGTCATCAATTCCAGAGTTAGTGGAGAGAGAGAGGGTAAACATTCTCTCTACTGAAGTCAGCACAGATAGGCAGAACTGTTAGTTTTGGTGAATCATAGCAGAGGACAGCTGCTGAAGTTTAGAGGTGCAGTTAGTTGTGTTCAGGAGATTCCAGGATAGGCTGTGTAGAACCGAAGTCTGTGCAGAGATTGTGTAGTCACTTCGCAGTCGTTCCAGCTATCAGTGGACTTAGAGTTAGAGTTAGAATTTAGAACAGCTAGTTTGGAGTGTAGGCGACATCAAGTGCAGTGTAGTTCATTTCAGTTAACCTTACCTTTTTTTCTCCATACAGGTTGCAATTGTGGGAGAAGGGTTGGGGTTGATGCATTTTTAACTGTGCTTGATTTTGTTTCAGGTGTGCTTCCTCGCCTTTTTTGTATTTTGACATGTATATGAGTTTGTTTATAGGTGTATAATAAACTTGTATAAATTGTAGCTGGCATCAGTCATTTCCTTTAGTACAGTAGCTATATGTTGTCTGTACCTTGGTGTTTGTGAATCTTAATTTAACCTTATCCCCATAGGGTAGTTAGAGGTGGTTCGAGGCCATAGCAATTTAAACGTCCAAAGTGGCGAGGAAAGAATCAACCTCGGTTCTCAACCTCGGAGCCAATGGTCTCAACTTTCACTGTTTGCACTATATTTCTATCTGAATCTAATTTTCCAGTCTTCCTTCTCACTAGTGTCTTGTCACTATAGGTAGACAGTCTCTAGTCCTAAATCCATTTCGTGACAAAGTGGGTGCTATCGTCCGGTGAATCATCTTTGTTACGTTCAATTCTGTGATCTTGACAAAGTGGGTGGCGTCGTCCTTGGGATCATCTTTGTTGGGATCAATTCTAGATTCATAGATTGTCTCTGTAGGAAGTTCTGAAAAATAGATTTTCTTTATAATATCCCCTAGACTTGAGCTATATTAAGACTGATCCAGCTATAAGTTTTTTTCCACAGGTTACAGTTAGTTAGATGATAGTTGTAGTAAGGTTGTTGTTTATGACTTAGAGGTAATTGATGGCTAATGGAATTTTTTTCTTGACAGGAAAGTAAATTCGGGTTTTGGGTAGCTGGATAACTTGAATTTTTTTCAGGTAGTTATTAGTCAGACTTGGTGCTAGTCTGAGTGCGGGTTTTTGTGACAGCATTTTTCCTAGTAGGTAACGGGAAGTTATGGGGCCTTCACGTCTCTATATTTGTGAGCTTACGGCAGAATTTGCAGGTAACATGGCTGATCTCGATAAAGTACATAAGATTGCACTTGAGGTAGCTAAGTTCATGGAGTATGGTGACAGCGAAATTCCACCCCTTCTGGAATATGCAGAAAGCCTGCAGGGGCAATATGAAGTAGACAACTTATTTGGCAATCGTCTAGCGTTGGCATGGACCTGTGCAAAAGCTGGGGACAGCAAAGCATTCATCCGAGAGTTCATAGAACAAGGAATAGAAATGGTCCAGAAATCGGAAAGAAGAAAACAAGAACGGGAAATAGAAAGACAACAATGGGAAAAGGAGCGACTAGAAAGGGACAACCCCTCTGAAAATCTTGTGCCAGTAAAGGATAACTTGTCGGCTCAAACTGCACCCCAACTCCAGGAAAAGGACTTTCCGTTGGAAATGGACCCGAAGCCCAAACAAGGAAAGGATTCAGCTAAGGAAAGCAGCCCTTACAACGCTGGGAAGATTACGAAGCGATCCCAGGCGTGGAAACTGCATAACAGGGGGAATAATGCAAGCAAGCATTATAATTCGGATGGCTACCGATTCTCCCATGCTCGTGAGAGAGCACAACATACTCGACACGGAAAGTCGAGGTCAGGGTTCGAATCCCTAATAAGGCATGTTTCGCCAGCTCCCCAGTGGGACAGCGAAAAATGACAGGCAGAGGCGCATTCGCCTGACATCCCTGTGCAGCCTAATGGCAAAACAGTGGTGATTGTGGAAGTACATTCTTTGTCGTCGGGAATTAGGCCCCCGATGGTATTAGCTCCTTCAGGAGAGGGACATACTGACAAGAACTGTATTCAAGGAACATTGGAACCAGTCACTGAGAGCTTTATCTCAGATTCTCCGCGATCTAACGGGATCTTAAACCGTCAAGTGTCACTGCAGGACACATTCCAACTGACGCCAGTAACTCTCACAGGGGAAGGCAAGGTTGAAGGTAGAACCAGGGTGTTAGACGGAGAGCTCCCGTGGTCTACATTTTCATCTCACCAACTTTTCAGGCCAGAAAAGAGTGAGAAAAGCGACCTTACGCATTTGCAAGGAGCTATATTGGAGAGCTCTGTCCCGCTTCAGATTGGTAGGGGAAGAGCGAATCCAGAACCACTGCCAGGGGCAGATCTTACCTACTTTTCTTCAAAGGTAGAAGCTATTGAGATCAGTGAGGACTCAATAGAAACCCAGCAAGAAATCGGAGGCTCTACACCAGAGGAACCCGAGACGTTGCATCGTTTCGCACGCACGGTACCAGCAGTCACAAACCCGCTGACGCGCAGCGAGGAAGTCGCCATCGCCAGGTCGCCACAGCGCCCGCCGGTCACATCAGCTGACCAGAACAGCCTTTTGACGGTCATAGCAAGGGAAAGTTCAGACCCGCCATTAGACGGCACAGGTCTGAAGAGAGATCAACTCTCCCAACGGAGCATAGGAGCTCATTCTAGGAGAGGAGGAAGGAGGAAACGCAAAAGAGGAAGGTCGAAGAACACTGAATAGGAGGGGTAAGGACAGACAGCCTTGTAGACAGGAATAAGGGCCAATGTGAAACACAGAGATTTCAGTAAGGAGATCGTTGCTCAATCTTTGAAAGGGGGGGTGTGACGAAAGTACTGAGGTTCTGTGTTTCAAATGGCCCATGTCTGTTTCTCCTTGCGGTTTGTTCTCTAGTTTTGGAGGGGTTACAGAAAAATCCTTCTCCATGTTTCTTCTCCTTCTATTATTTACGTTTTTTTTCGAGATGAGATCACGATGGAGTTTTTTGATCTATGTGTTTAGAATGGGGGTGTAGGGAATTAGACAGTATTTTTTCTAGAAGAAGATTATAGATGCTAGATCAGGATTTGCACCAATTGTCTTTTTTTAAAGATATTGCTGGCCATATACGCATTTTTTCGGGAGTTAAATTATTTGCGGCCCATTTTTGCTTCATTTCCGCAGTATATAGGGCTAGGACCAATTCCCGTTCTTTGTCTAGCAGAAACTGGTTTGCATCAGAAAGATCTAAGGTTCTGATTGGCTGAGAGATAACTGCAGTTGAAATGCAGAGCTCCGATTGGCTTTAGAACCACGCCGCGCATATGACGTCATGAAGTCGGCGCGTGGGGGTCTTGATTATAAAAGGCCTATATTTCATAGCCTCTTTATCTTTTAATGAAAAATTGCCAAGCTGGGTGCCAGAAGCAAATTGTCGATTGCCTTTCAGTTTGGACATTCGAGATTTGCATGGTACCCGGCTGTTTTGGGGAATGAGAGCGGAATTTTGAGACCACAAAATTTCTCCCACGGCAAAGTGGGGGCATTCGCAGAACCGCAAGGGTTTTACGTTAGTTGCCAGTAGTGGAAGGAGAGGAAGAAAATACGTTTTCCCAGCCAGGGGAAGACATTTTCCAGCGAATAGGATTTTTGTGGATAAATCCTGAGCTCTGACGCTCGTTACACACGCAGATTTGGCAGGCTGCCAGCGTTGTGGTAATTTTATGTTCGTTTCTTCACGGCCATAATAAAGCCGACGGCCCAGTTGTAGGTACTCGGGCAGGTAATTTCAGAGTGGTAGAAGTCAGCTACAGTTCCAGTCCAGAATCCAGTGGGGTTCTGTTAAACCTCAGTCATCAATTCCAGAGTTAGTGGAGAGAGAGGGTAAACATTCTCTCTACTGAAGTCAGCACAGATAGGTAGAACTGTTAGTTTTGGTAAATCATAGCAGAGGACAGCTGCTGAAGTTTAGAGGTGCAGTTAGTTGTGTTCAGGAGATTCCAGGATAGGCTGTGTAGAACCGAAGTCTGTGCAGAGATTGTGTAGTCACTTCGCCGTCGTTCCAGCTATCAGTGGACTTAGAGTTAGAGTTAGAATTTAGAACAGCTAGTTTGGAGTGTAGGCGACATCAAGTGCAGTGTAGTTCATTTCAGTTAACCTTACCTTCTTTCTCCATACAGGTTGCAATTGTGGGAGAAGGGTTGGGGTTGATGCATTTTTAACTGCGCTTGATTTTGTTTCAGGTGTGCTTCCTCGCCTTTTTTGTATTTTGACATGTATATGAGTTTGTTTATAGGTGTATAATAAACTTGTATAAATTGTAGCTGGCATCAGTCATTTCCTTTAGTACAGTAGCTATATGTTGTCTGTACCTGGTGTTTGTGAATCTTAATTGAACCTTATCCCCATAGGGTAGTTAGAGGTGGTTCGAGGCCATAGCAATTTAAACGTCCGAAGTGGTGAGGAAAGAATCAACCTCGGTTCTCAACCTCGGAGCCAATGGTCTCAACTTTCACTGTTTGCACTATATTTCTATCTGAATCTAATTTTCCAGTCCTTCCTGCTCACTAGTGTCTTGTCACTATAGGTAGACACATATACACAAAGACATATGATATAGTCTTCAACTGCAGTAATCCTGTTACATGACGTTACTGTGAACACTTCCCACAGACTTCAGTTGGTAAACCTGTCAATTGCCGTGAAGGCATGTCCTGTAGATTTTGATTCTATATTTATCTTCACTGGCAGGACAACATTAGACAATCTTTGAATGACCGAGGACTAGATTGGAACCAGGCCAGAAGGAAGACAGCTCGTGCAATGGTGGCTCATTGTTTTAAAATAAAAAAAGAGGCGCAAAAAGGAAAATGATGATGATAAAATGACACGCTTTAGCATAGTAGTTCTTCAGGACTGTTATTAGTGAGAGAGCATCTGTAAAGATTACTGTTTTTCTGCATCTGTTTTGCGCTCAAAAAGAGTTTCTGTTGCCTATTTAAGGATTTTGCTTCAGCATTGACGCCGCAGGCGACCTTTGTCTTTACTGACTGTGTGTGGTGCACCACTCTGAGTGGGGACCTCCCAGTACCAAAGACTGCTGTGCCCGTCACAGATTTTGCTCCTTTCCTCAGACCTACGGGTCCTGAGAGTTCCTCTATAAATGCCTTTGTGCAGATGAGGAAGGACATCCCTCGAAACCTTCGGGTATATGAGGCTCTGTCCATTTTGGCTGGAATGACGTCTCGATGGTTCGGAGGTTTTATAGCGAATATGAGTACACATGAGGGCAAGTTCGGGCACAATGGGCTAATCACCTGTTTGCCAAGTCACTCCGATTACATGTCCCACCCATAGGCCTTGTGCACTTGGGTCCCCTCTACACCTCGTTTCACGGGGTAGAAGAGGTTTCGATTATGAGATGCTTCAGCATTGAAGCTGCTGACATATGTGACATTTGCTGTGTCTTAAGGGACAGGTGCCACATATTTTGTCGCGGGGTAACGCAAAACGTATTGGAACTACGTTTTATTAATCTAATTTGTGTCTTCTATCAACCACCGTTGCCATTTTAAAACCTATGCCCTTCAGGTGTATTGGCTTCGAGTCTATCATATATTTTTCTCAATGACTTCATACTGAACGCCTATCTTAAATTGGAGGCGCAGCTTTCACTGCCATAAGTAATTTGCCAGTGGCAAGTGCCACAGAGTAGATTCTATTCTTTACCATTGCAACATTCCAGGCAACGAGGAGGCAGACTAACTTGCTAAGGAAGGAGGAGCGCTACAACAAAATGATATTGGTACAGCTTATGAAATGGCAAAAACAACTATAAAAGCCATACTCAAGTCCAAATGGGAAAGAAAACACCCAGGCCATATAAAAAATATGATACTTATCATCAGCTATCTAGGTGAGATCAAGTCATCATTTTCCGGCTACGCACTGGTCATTACAGACTGAGGTACCATCTATACCACAAGTACAAGATTGGTGCAACAGACCTCTGCACCTGTGGCATCAGCCCCATGACAGCCGAACATCTGCTCCAGTCCTGCTCAACATACAGGAGTGAATGGAGTAGCATATGGCAACAACCTACTTCTCTCCACGAAAAAATATTTGGAGATGTAAGGAACCTTGAACTGACTACTGCCTTTATTAGAGTCATTAATGTAGGCAGAAGTCTGAAGGAGAATGAGGAAGATGAAGAAAGATACCGGCAAGATGTTATGAAGTGTATATATAAACAGAACTCTTCTATGTAGATGGTAGTGATTTTCATTGTTCATTCAGGTCACAACTGTCAGAACATGAGCGTGCAATAATGGCTGCATTCAGTTCTGAACAAAAAGCATGATGATAGTATGGCTCCTCTCGATTACATTTTGCAGGCAGTTGTCATGGTGGTGGTAGTGAAGGTGGGTGGTTTAACACGTAAGAAAACAAGCATGAAAATGATTCAGAAACAGATAAAGAGTTGAAAGTGATCATGAAAACGAAGGACAACCTGTGGGTAACGGCAAAAGTATTTATTCTGAAAGGCACCGCACAACTATTTTTAGGTTTCTTTGAGTTGTTGGAGCAATGGTAAATTTCATTTATTCATTACCCATTAGCTCCCCAAGGAGCATAGGCCTTTTAACAAACTTATGCAAGTCCTCCTGTCACATGACACCAGCTCAAGGTCTTTCCAGTTCTTCTTCATCATTTTCATGTCTGTCTCCAGTTCTTGTGTCTGTCATGTACGAACATTCCAGGTGCCAAATCTGCAAGTTTTCCTAGAAGATAAAATTGTGAGTCAGCAACCCACACATCTTTCGGCTTTCTCTGGGCTCCGTCCCATTCGTCCCTCCCAGAGGATCTTCTTCTGTGTTGGATAGCTGAGTTATGTTTTCCTAAGTAGACTTATCCATACTGTTTGTTGAATCCCATGCTCAACCCTCCTTAGTCACTTTTTAACGACATGAGTGGTAAGCCACAGTGTCACTATTCTTTGCTCCCCTATTGGGCCTTCGTAAAAATAAGTGAATGGTAGATTTAATGAATGAAGTTGATGTTTGAGTTTTTGAATGAACACTTTAGTTGAGAGTCTGTTACAACTGTGCACAAAGTAAAAAAAAAAAAAAACAATCACGTTAACTTTTTCAAATGGAAACATACTGTTGCACCTCTTTTTGCTAGGATTTACACCCATAGGAACAAATGTTCATGTTTTAAGGATTAATTATACAAAAAAAGACCCTCTAGCGCACAAGGTGATTAATATGAGACTGTGCATAGGGGGCTGGCAACCTCATCATGTCAAACAAATTGCCACATAAACCACCGCTCAAGAGTATGTGGCAGCCTTCCTGCAAAGGAGACTAAGGAGTGCAAAGGAAAATGATAATTTTTTTTTTTTTTTAAAGAAGATAAACCAGGACAGATAACACCTACAGGAACCAAAGTTGATATTTTAAATGATAAATATAAACAAATTCAAAGCTAATCCATCAACTGATCTCAATAATTTACTTTGATTGGAAACTAAGAGCCAGGGATTCAGATCTCCAGGACGACCCAGAGTTTGC
Source organism: Oreohelix idahoensis (assembly GCA_024509875.1). Classification (NCBI taxonomy): domain Eukaryota; kingdom Metazoa; phylum Mollusca; class Gastropoda; order Stylommatophora; family Oreohelicidae; genus Oreohelix; species Oreohelix idahoensis. The sequence goes on from JAMPIV010017301.1 coordinate 109,496, forward strand.
TGGGAGGACAACATCAGGCAATCTCTGAAGGACTGAGAACTGGATTGGAACCAGGCCAGAAGGAAGACAGCTGATAGGATAGTATGGCACTCCCTCCTTCAAACCTCACGGTAGGAAAGGGATGACTAAGTAAGTACTAAGTAAGTATGGCCTGAAAAATATGCGATGAAATTATGATGTACTGACTTTGAACAGAGAATGGACTTTGAGGCTATGGACAACAATTAATAATCTACACTTTGTTATGCTGCAACAGTTTGTCATATGACAATGTTCTTCACCCCCCCCCCCCCCCCCCCCCCCCCCGATATCTATAATTTTAGCCCTGTATATCTGGAGAGCCACAGTATGACAAGCCAGGACAGAATTCACATAAAAGAAACTGGAGCTCAAGACTCCAACTAAACAAATTTCAGAAATGCAAGAGAAAAGCCACAAGATAAGCCTAGATCTATACAGCTCAAAAAAAGTTAAAGGCCACTTTCAATTTTTAGGTCATTTCAACTAAGCTGTTTTCTTTTAAACCTGAACACTCAGTCAAAAAAGTTTTGCTGCATTTTGTTGCATGCTTAAACAATGTTTGTTAATCTGACAATAAATCAAATCTGTGTTACGTGTGTGTACCTCCAAGGTCAATCAAATGTACGTGGTGGAAAGGGAAATAATGCATGTTTGAAAATGCTTCCTATGGCAAAGCCTGTTGATAACATTGCTGAAATTTGCTTTTCACGTGCAAGTCGTGACTATAGTGAACACATGTCACCCACTTTCGGAAGGAACGGGCAATGGGTATGTTTGTAACATTTACCATTTTAGCCATGGCTCAGCGTGTCTTGCCGTCTTGTGGTAGACCTTGGACGTCCTGACCTGCGTTGTTCTGCGACACTGCCGGTTGCATTATAACGATCACGCAGAGTTTGTATGACAGAGTGGGTAACTGCTAATCTCCTAGCAACTTCTCGCAGCCCTACATCATCCTGCAGCCATGCCATCGCTCTCCATCTGTCAACATTGGTCAAGCGTCTTCGCTGAGCCATAGCTAAAATGGTAACTGTTACAAACATACCCATTGCCCGTTCCTTCCGAAAAGTGGGTGACATGTGTTCACTATAGTCACGACTTGCACGTGAAAAGCAAATTTCAGCAATGTTATCAACAGGCTTTGCCGTAGGAAGCATTTTCAAACATGCATTATTTCCCTTTCCACCACGCACATTTGATTGACCTTGGAGGTACACGCACGTAACACAAATTTGATTTATTGTCAGATTAACAAACATTGTTTAAGCATGCAACAAAATGCAGCAAAACATTTTTGACTGAGTGTTCAGGTTTTAAAAAAAACAGCTTAGTTGAAATGACCTAAAAATTGAAAGTGGCCTTTAACTTTTTTTGAGCAGTATAGAATGTAGATAATGCCAGGGTTACTTCAATTTGGCACTCGATGCGGAAGAACAACAATCTCAGCAGCCCTAGTTAAACACCAACAATAACAGTAGCAGCAGCAACAACAACCCTGATATCTATTGTTCTCAGACATCTCAGTTCACAAGATAACAGTTTCTGTCCGAGGGCATTCAGACAAGTAACTTACACAAAATGAAACATCACAGAAATTAGAAGAAATAAAAGCTTACAAGAAAAACTTACCTCTATACAGGATTCCCACTCCTTAGCCCACTCCTTGGGAAAATTTGTCCTCCAGTGGTTCTCCAACTCATGATACCGTGGCAAACTGGCATCCAATTCTTTACCGGCAGCTGATAAAAAATTAACAGTCCTTTGTTATGTGCACAAATGCGTGAAAAGGAAACATTTTTCTTCTGGTATGCAGCATCACAAAATGTAATTTTACTTCTGTTAATGATATAATGAAAATACTGTGTATTATAAAACCTTAACTGGTGATAGTAGTTATGCATGCAACATTATGAGAATGAACGGTACTTCTACAACATAACATGCTTCAAAGCTGACAGCATTGATTAAAAACAAATGTAGTTAAAAATTATAATCAAGTAACCCGCCAAAACAACACAGGAAATTATTATGTTGTACTTTTTGTGTTGCTCACTTGTCATTACTGCACTTATTCTCCTATAGTCATTTTGTTCCTTTCCAATCTAACTTCACTGGACCTTTGTTAGTCAAACTTATTATGACTTGTAGTCAATAGTCAATGCACCTTGAAAAAAAAAACCTGAAAGGCCTGCACAGGCTTTTAATGGGTGTTCAATTTAGTTGTCACTGTGCAGCGTGCACCTTTTCCGCATTTTCCTAAACAAACCAAAAAACAAAAAAAAAACTGCTGGCAATGTGTCATTGCTCATTATAGGAGGTCTAACTTAGACAATTAGTAATAGGGCAAATTAGTAATAGGGCACTCTGATTAAACATGATTAAAACGCCTAATTTGTTACCCATGGAACTTAAAGAAGCACAACAAAAGGACCCTACTTTGGCACCCTGCTTTAGGAAACTGCCCATGGCTAAGGAACCCAGACAGCACGGGGACATTTTTCTAAGGATGGCGTACTTTATCGCAGAACGGGCAAGCCTGACCAAGGTTACAACCAGCTCCTAGTATCGAAACAGTACAGAAGCCAAATCCTAGAAATGGGGCACTCTCTTCCCTTCAGCGGACATATGGGACAGAACGCCACAAACCAACAGATAACCACTCATTATTGGTGGCCAGGAGTAAATACTGATATTATCAGGTATGTCAAATCCTGTGCCCAGTGCCAACGTGTACCACCCAAGCAACGGACACCCCCAGTCTCGTTGGGTGAAATGCCAATAGTGGGTACACCATTCGAACGGGTTGTGATCGACATTTTAGGACCCTTTGAAAGGACTAAAAGAAGGAACAGGTTCATCCTGACCTTAGTCGACACATGCACTTTATGGGCAGAAGCTATACCGCTAACATGTGCAGATGCCAAGCATGTCGCAGAAGCCCTCGTGCAGATTTTCACTCGGTTGGGATTCCCTCAGCAAGTGTTGATGGATAACGGATCTCCATACCGAAACCTGTTGATGGATGAGATCATTAAGATCTTGAGGGACCAGCACATCTACACTAAGCCTTACACTCTGGCCAGAAATGGGCTAGTAGAACGTGTTAACGGAAACCTCAACATGATGCTAAGTAAACTGGCACAAGTGAAACCTGAAGATTGGGATCTTTGTATTCCTGCAGCTTTATTTGGCTACAGAGAATCTCCTCATACTTCCACAGGATTTCCGCCAGCTACGCTTTTATTTGGCAGACCCATTAAGGGCCCGCTTGAAGCCTTACTTTGGTCGCTGACAGACCAGAAGGCTGATGAGACAGTTGTCTCAGCAAGTAAATATGTGTCGGATTTAAAAGGAAGGTTGAAATTAGGATGGGACCTAGCAACAACTAACTTTAAGCGAGCATGCACAAAGCACGCTAACCGATACAGGAAAGTCGCGAAAGAAAGAGAACTGGAAGCAGGAGAGAAAGTTTTGGTGTTACTCCCTACCGGAAACAACCAACTGAAGATCGGATGGCAAGGGCCGTTTACCGCCCTGAAAAAGATTTCTAAGGCTAACTACCAGATCTCTATTCAAGGAAAGGAGAAAGTTTTCCATTTAAATCTGTTAAAGAGATACTTGGAAAGACTGGTGCCAACCTCCGACGTATTTTCTCAAAACAATTGGTGAGAATGTTGTCATTGTTCGTTGCTGGATGTATAAACTAGAGAATTAGTAATATGAGCAATCTGCCTAAACATGATTAAAACTGTCAGCAATTGCGCAGACAAATAACAAACTAACTTTATTGTTGCCCCGTGTAGTTCCCATGAGGTCTCTAATGAGACATAGAAAGAATAGGATTACTGCATCCTCAAGCATGTCGTACAAGGCGACTAATTTGACTAAGGCAGTGCATGGAGTTGGCAACCTCATCATGCACAACAAATTGTAACAGAAAACACTGCTGGAAGAGTATGTGAATGTTTGCTACAGGCTTCCAGTGGAAGGAACCAGCTGTAGTGGTGACATTGTAACAGAAAACACTGCTAGAAGAGCATGTGAATGTTTACTACAGGCTTCCAGTGGAGGGAACCAGCTGTAGTGGTGACATTGTAACAGAAAACACTGCTAGAAGAGCATGTGAATATTTGCTACAGGCTTCCAGTGGAGGGAACCAGCTGTAGTGGTGACATTGTAACAGAAAACACTGCTAGAAGAGCATGTGAATGTTTGCTACAGGCTTCCAGTGGAGGGAACCAGCTGTAGTGGTGACATTGTAACAGAAAACACTGCTAGAAGAGCATGTGAATGTTTGCTACAAGCTTCCAGAGGAGGTAAACGGCTGTAGTGGTAGTGGTGGCGCCATGCTCCATAAAGAACGCAAAGAAAGCAGAAGAAGAACGTTGTATGAAAGTTCATAACAAACTGTATAGCAACTGCTTTGTCCAATGAACATACTGGTGCCAATCTTCTAATTTAAAAGAAAAAACCCCCAAAAAACTGGTAACACAAATATTCTTGGACAAGGACCTTGAAGTGCAGAAGTAATTCTTTTAGAGTGAAACAGTGTGTTAAAATTAGAATGTAAATATTTAAAAGAATGTTTTCAGAAGCAGTAACACTTCAATGTTTTAACATTTCAGTTCAAACTTTCAATATATTAATAATGATCATAAGAAATATGAGGAACTGCTTCCCTTATGTTTTATATTTCTGTCATCATCAATCATCATAACCATGACCATTCAGCGGTGCAAGAAGCACAGGCCTTCATCAAATACGCTACAAGTATTCCTGTCCCATACCATCAACTCAAGGTCATCATCCCTGTTGTTTCTGTCTCCAGCTCTCTTCTCTGTGAGTTTTCCAGTCTCCTTCTACATCTTTTACCCTAGGGATTCCAGAACAAGGGCTACCTTGTATTCTAGCTTTTGCTTGGACTGGTTTATAAATGTAGCTTTTGCTTGGACTGGTTTATAAATGTAGCTTTTGCTTGGACTGGTTTATAAATGTAGCTTTTGCTTGGACTAGTTTATAAATGTAGCTTTTGCTTGGACTAGTTTATAAATGTAGCTTTTGCTTGGACTGGTTTATAAATGTAGCTTTTGCTTGGACTGGTTTATAAATGTAGCTTTTGCTTGGAGTGGTTTATAAATGTAGCTTTTGCTTGGACTAGTTTATAAATGTAGCTTTTGCTTGGACTGGTTTATAAATGTAGCTTTTGCTTGGACTAGTTTACAAATGTAGCTTTTGCTTGGACTAGTTTACAAATGTAGCTTTTGCTTGGACTGGTTTATAAATGTAGCTTTTGCTTGGACTAGTTTATAAATGTAGCTTTTGCTTGGACTGGTTTATAAATGTAGCTTTTGCTTGGACTGGTTTATAAATGTAGCTTTTGCTTGGACTGGTTTATAAATGTAGCTTTTGCTTGGACTGGTTTATAAATGTAGCTTTTGCTTGGACTAGTTTATACGTGTAGCTTTTGCTTGGACTGGTTTATAAATGAAGCTTTTGCCTGGACTGGTTTATAAATGTAGCTTTTGCTTGGACTGGTTTATAAATGTAGCTTTTGCTTGGACTAGTTTACAAATGTAGCTTTTGCTTGGACTAGTTTACAAATGTAGCTTTTGCTTGGACTGGTTTATAAATGTAGCTTTTGCTTGGACTGGTTTATAAATGTAGCTTTTGCTTGGACTAGATTATAAATGTAGCTTTTGCTTGGATTGGTTTATAAATGTAGCTTTTGCTTGGACTGGTTTATAAATGTAGCTTTTGCTTGGACTGGTTTATAAATGTATGAGGGGCGTTCATAAAGTAATGCACCACATCTTTTTTCTCAGGAGCTGTTTATTTAAAAAGCATGAAATTTATAAACAATATACATGGATATGTCATGTAAACATCGGTATTATTCAACATAATCCCCATCAACTTGTACGGCTTTATGCCAGCGTGAAACAAGTGCATGTATTCATAGCCCGTACCAGATTTTGTCTTGATCATGTAGCCATTTCTTCGCTGCATGAATCACTCCTTCATCATCTTCAAACCTTGTCCCACGGAGTGCATCTTTAAGTGGACCAAATAGATGAAAATCAGAGGGTGCCAAATCGGGACTATAGGGTGGATGGGGTAGTACAGTCCAACCCAATTTGGTGATTGCTTCCCGTGCTACCAGACTTGTGTGAGAGCGCGCATTGTCGTGAAGGAGAAGCAGGTCTGCTGGATTCTTGTGCGGCCGAACTCTGCGAAACCGTTGATTGAGTTTTTTCAATGTCTTAATGTAAGCTTGCGAATTGATTGTCTCTCCTCTTGGCATAACGTCCACAAGAATCACACCTTCAATGTCCCAAAAGACAGTGATCATGACCTTTCCAGCTGAAGGAATTGTCTTGAATTTCTTTCTTCTTGGTGATTGCGGATGATGCCACTCCATTGACTGTCTTTTTGTCTCAGGTTCAAAATGATGTGCCCAGGTTTCGTCACCTGTAACGATCTTAGCCAAAACGTTCTCTCCATCAGCATTGAAACGCTCCAACAATTCAGAAGAAATTGCTTTCCTTTGCAATCGGTGGTCATTTGTGAGACTTCGAGGAACCCATCTTGCGCAAACCTTAGAAAATCCGAGAGTTTTTATAACTGCATTTGCACTACCAATGCTGACTGATAGCTGTAAGGCCAACTGTTGAATAGTGATTCGCCTATCAGTAAGAATAATGCCCTCAGCGCATTTCAACATTTCTGCGTTGGTGGCTGTGGCAGGACGTCCACAGCGCGGCCGATCAAGCAGCTCTGTATCTCCACTTCCTGATTCTTTGATTCTCTGAACCCAGCGACTGACTGTACTCCTGTCGACTGCAAAACTTCCATACACATCACATAGACGCTTGTGAATATTCACAACAGTTTCCTTCTCTGCAACGAGAAATTCTATCACAATTCGCTGTTTATAACGCAAGTTGCTAACACGCTCCATTTCAACGGTTTAGGGCAGCCGTATTATTTGGCCGGTTGCGGTGCAATTTGGTGCACACAATTGGCACATGCCATATTTGAAGTGTGCAAAATTTCATGCTTATATCTTCATTATTAGCTGAGAAAAACGAAGTGGTGCATTACTTTCTGAACGCCCCTCGTAGCTTTTGCTTGGACTAGTTTATAAATGTAGCTTTTGCTTGGACTGGTTTATAAATGTAGCTTTTGCTTGGACTGGTTTATAAATGTAGCTTTTGCTTGAACTAGTTTATAAATGTAGCTTTTGCTTGGACTAATTTATAAATGTAGCTTTTTTCTTGGACTGGTTTATAAATGTAGCTTTTGCTTGGACTGGTTTACAAATGTAGATTTTGCTTGGACTGGTTTATAAATGTAGCCTTTGCTTGGACTGGTTTATAAATGTAGCTTTTGATTGGACTAGTTTATAAATGTAGCTTTTGCTTGGACTAGTTTATAAATGTAGCTTTTGCGTGGACTAGTTTATAAATGTAGCTTTTGCTTGGACTAGTTTATAAATGTAGCTTTTATTTGGACTGGTTTATAAATGTAGCTTTTGCTTGGACTAGTTTATAAATGTAGCTTTTGCTTGGACTGGTTTATAAATGTATCTTTTGCTTGGACTGGTTTATAAATGTAGCTTTTGCTTGGACTAGTTTATAAATGTAGCTTTTGCTTGGTCTAGCTTATAAATCTAGCTTTTGCTTGGACTGGCTGACACTAGACATCAGTAAATCTCTGATGATATCAAGATTATGTCACAGTATTGCATTCAAAATCAAGCTAGACGCAGCAAGAGAGATGAATGCAGTCAGCGACTCATAGTTGGACTGCTTGCGTCAGGGTCAGCAAACCAGAGCTGACCAAGACCCTACTCCACCTCCAAGTGGTGGTCCTGGAAACAGGCTGCATCACTGCAGTCTGGCTGAGAGAGTAGGCATCGAAGTGGGAAGGCTAACCCGGTCCCAAAAAATGCTGTGCTGAAGTCGGATGTGTTGGCCAAAAGGCGCAAATATTGCAGCTTTACTGTAAACGGACACAACGCAACCAACATCCTTGTAGTGAAATTGACAGAGATACAACGGTAAAATACCTCCAAAGATAACATGTAAGGATAAAAACATAATGCGTAGGCTGCTGATAGTACATGATCGCCCAGACCGCGGGTCACCACCCTCCATAAAAATTGACTTGCTAGACAGGAGGGGAACGGCGGATAAAAAGAAAAAAAATATGACTGGAAAGATTGCGTGAGACTAGAAAGGCTAAGGAGACGCAATTGGGGGGGGGGGAAACGGAGAAAAGTCACGTTTCCCAAGTTGACATAAAGTAAGGAACTCGACAGAAGGGACCTTGGATATGATACGCCACAGTCATTTATTGGTCGCTTTTGCGATACCAAGCCTTTGATTTGAATTCATCGGCAGAACGCAGATGTTTGGAATATTACAAAAATTAAAAAGTAACTTTTTCGTAATATTAATGTTAGGAATATAAAAATTAGCTGGCCGGATGGCCCATTCTGAGCAGTGAACTAATATGTTCTTAATTTTACAGACGGATAGATAATATTGAAGATAATGACAAAAGACAGTGTTGTTCACATCAGCGACAGACTGTATGGAATAAAAAGTGTCGCTATTTGCACAAAAAAACACGACCTCGAGACGCAGGTGTTCAAATCTACTTAGTAGGGAAGCGAAGGGACATTGGTGGGAGCTGTGTCTAAATATAACTTTTAACGACAAAATTTTGGAGGGGAGAGAAAGGTTGGTTCAAAAATCAAGTACGTTTTGAAAAAAAAAACAAGTAGAGACGGACAGACTAACAGATAAACATCCATACTTGACTGAAGCATGACTGAAATGACTTTAGGGTAGGAAATTTGAATTTGAAATAAACCTAGGCAGTGATTGGCCACAGACAATCATTTTATCGGCGCTCAGACGCGCAAGTGGGGCCATTCCTCAATAGTTGTTCGATGATAGACACAGTATTTTAAAGTGTGGTGATTTCCAAATGAAAGAAAGTGAAATAAGTTCAGGGACGCCATACTATAGCCAGCAGCTCAGCTGAGTTTTGCCAGCATTTCTGTGTTCTTTATTCATAATCTGGTAAGATTGAAATTATTTCTTTGTATATTTTGAATATTGTTTAATGTTCGAGTGATTTGATACTGCCATATCGAAATCTAGCCTTACAAACAAGTAGGGATTTGCTCTAGACCCCCCCCGCCCAAGTCAGGGTCTAGGGACCAACAATATACATAAACTTCAGCAAGGGTTAGGAAAGACAGATCAAGTGTTGAGAATAATGAAACATATTACCTATCCACTTTTAGGGAAGGAAACTAATAAATATTTTTCAGAATCTATAGTCTGGGAGGACCTATCTGATGTAAAACCACCATGGTAAATGTGCTGTTTGGTCAGAGAGATCTGACCTGTCTGTATGATGTGGTTGTTGTGTCCGTGTTGTGTCCAGACGTGGGTAGAGAATAGAATTTTGACACATAGCCAATACTTTGATTGCAGAGCTGTGAGTTTCAGCTGTCAACAAGGCGGTGTCCATTCAGTTGGTGATTTTACTCGAGTGTATCTGTGCAGTACGTTGTGACAGAGACCACTATTATTGCCCGCCAGCACGGAGAGGTGGGACCACCAGATTTCAGCACCAGAGCTACATATGCAAGATGAGTGAGCCTCTGGTCTGCTGGAAGTTCACCAACGCCTTTTAGTTACTAATACCCCATAAAATTCCTGCAATTTACTGGACACTGTGTAGTCAATATAGACAGGTGTGATGAGGCCACCCCAACAGCACAAGCATTAACTATCCTCCCAAGTAGATGACTACTAGAACATTTTAATAAAACTAACTAGTCTAGTACTTATATATGTACACTCTTGCATTTATTATGTAACATTCCATGCATTTCTTTCATAATTTTAAATCCTTTTTTTTAACAAAAAGTTCTGGTCAACATAAAAACTTGATCCAGAACAAAATAAATGTAATATAATTCTATCAAAAATTTTACACACGTGAGTTAGTTCAGTGTATTTTAACATTTGTTAATATTATTAGTCTGCTTAAATATCTGTGGGTGTATCTATAATTATCACACCACATTACATATCATTACCCTAGACATTTTACATAGATACATTCATTAAGAAAAAAAAAATTGAGTGTGAGGTCGTAGTGGTAGCAAGAAAGGCCTTCTGACAATACACAACTACATTTTATCTCAGGAGCCTTCACAGCTGGCCTCATACATTACATTTAGTAATATCACCATCATACAATACCATCAAACCCACTACATACATTGGGGTCTTGTCCAGGGATAATTAGCCCAACAGTAATATTAGGATCTCCTGGTTGGAGAAATAAAATTAGGGGAAAAAATTGTGAAATTCCCTTTAAAATTAAAAGTGTCCCTGCAGATAAAAGTTGGTGAATCTTCACAGCCAGTGATAATTAATTAGTTAACTGGTTAGTTAGAATATAGTCATAAGAAGTACTTAGTGTATTTACTGGTTAGAGATTTAGCTTGTATATTATTATATTGTCTGAAAAGTATGGCGGAGCTAGCAAAATTCCGATCAGCTGCTGTGCTGACCGCAAAGGAGATGGGAATGGATGGTCAAATTTTAATTCAATATGTAACGGCTGAATGTGATAAATATATTGAAAGGGAAGATAGAAAGGTAGCTGAAGAGAAGAGGTTACAAATTGAGGCTGATAGAGAAATTAAGAGGCTGCAGATTGAGGCAGAAGAAAAACGACAGCAAAGGGAGGCAGAAGAAAAACGACAGCAAAGGGAGGCAGAAGAAAAACGACAGCAAAGGGAGGCAGAAGATAGAAGGTTGCAAAGGGAGCACGAATTACGACTAAGGGAGCTGGAATTACAAGGCCCGGCTCCTGAAAATGGTGCCAGCTCTTTTGCCTCAGATGCTACGCCCAGTCTGGGAGCCTCAAACTCAGCTATGGGGTTTCATTTAGACCATTTTGTTGAAAAAGACGATGACATAGAGGGGTACCTAGGACGTTTTGAGTTATTAGCTACTACATATGGGTTAGAGAGAGAGAGGTGGAGTTTAAAGCTATCACAGGGATTGAGAGGTACTTCTTATGAAGTATTTGCCAAAATGAACAGGGAAGACCAAGACAATTATGACATGTTAAAGCAGGCTTTGTTATTAAGGTACGAGAAGAATGGTGAATTTTATCGTAAGAAATTTAGAAATGCCAAACTGTTGTCTGGGGAGACATACCACCAATTCTCTGCTAGACTGGAAACCTATTTGGAGAAATGGACGGCTCTGGGGAAGACCCAAGATCTTAAAGAAATGATCATGATTGAGCAATTGAGAGAGTCCATGGCTCCAGACATGAGAAAATTTCTCATGGAACAAGGTGCAGAGAAGTTGGGGGAAATTTTAAATGTTGCTGAGAGGTATCAGGCAGCTCAGGCAGAGGTAAGTGGTGCTAAAAAGAAGCACATAGACAATTTTAAAGCTCCACAGCAATTTAATAAATTTGATAATAGAGAGCAGGGAAATAAAGGTAGGACAAACTTTGAGCGGCCAAGAAATAACTATCGCGACAGAAACTCACAGTTCAATGACCAAAAGTTCAATGAAAGAAAACCGTTGAACCAAGGAAAAAGATGGTGTAAATGGTGCAAGAAGGATAACCATAACACCAAATTTTGTAGAAGGAAACCTTCAAACATTGCTGCAATGAAGTCGGGGACGCGAAGATTAAAGGTTAATCCTAATGGACAACAGGAACCTTATCACCCCCCAGTTTGTGAGGATGTTATTTGTAATGGGGTCACCATAAGGTGCCTTTATGATACAGGTTTGGATTATGATTCAGTTGTGAAGTCTAGCCTAGTGGACCAAGTCAGTATACCACAGAAACAGTGGAAATACAAGGGGCGACTAAGGACATACCACTCATGACACTTCCCATCGCAAGGATAACGGTGAAAACTCGCTATGTGGAAGGAGAAATCAGAGCAGCAGTGATAGATGAACCAATCTACCCTCTGATATTGGGGTGTAGATACGTCTTCTTGGGGAATCCCGAGAAACCTGTGATCATGGCGACAGTGCAGACCAGGTCACAGAAGAAGGAGGAAGAAGGTGAACCTATAAATGCTCATCCAGAGGAGATGAGGAAGGCGCAGGCTGAGGATAGGACACTCAAGCCCTGTTTTAAAAAATTGCCCAAATGCCACACACCTCCGAGCAAGGGGGAATATTTCATGAAGAACAAACTCTTATACAGGAAGGCCGGAACTGGAACAAATGGTCACAACCAGCTGGTTCTTCCCACTTCATATAGAGATAAAGTGATGGAACTCGGGCATGCGATTCCCTTCAGTGGTCACATGGGGATCAGCACCACAGGACAGCGTATAGCTTGTCATTACTTCTGGCCAGGGATAACGGAGGATATAAAAAGATATGTCAAATCCTGCCCAGAATGTCAAAGGGTAGCTCCAAAGCACTGGACTGCTCCTGCAACTCTAGGGGAAATGCCCATAGTGGGAACACCTTTTGAGAGGGTTGCAGTGGATATTGTAGGACCTCTCACTCGGACCAAGAGGAGGAACAGTTACATCCTTACTCTGGTGGACACTTGTTCTATGTGGGGAGAGGCGGTAGCCCTGCCATCAATTGATTCAAAACATGTAGCAGAGGCACTACTTACAATATTTACCCGATTAGGATTCCCGCATCAAATCTTGACGGATAATGGTTCTCAGTTCAAGGGGAAACTAACGGAAGAAGTTTTTAAGCTATTTCAAGCCAGACACTTTCATTGTAGTCCGTACCATCCACAAGGGAACGGCCAGGTAGAGAGGTTCAACGGGACTCTCATTTCTATCCTGAGAAAGCTGGCACACGAAAAACCGGATCTGTGGGATCAATTCCTGCCCGCCGCATTGTTTGCGTACCGGGAGGTACCACATAGTTCAACCGGGATGGCTCCCGCAACTCTGCTATTTGGGAGGCCAATAAAAGGTCCATTAGAAGCTCTATTAAGGACCTGGACAGATGAGAAGGCGGAAGAGACTGTTACCTCATCGTATCAATACGTGAACGAACTGACCACTCGTTTGAAAGCTGGATGGAAACTGGCAAATGATAATTTGAGGCAAGCCAGGAAGAAACATGCAGCATATTTTAATAGGAAGGCAAAGGACAGGGAACTGGCAGTCGGAGAGAAGGTGCTGCTTCTACTACCCGGAAGCCAGAATAAATTACAAATTGGTTGGCAAGGTCCATATACGGTTCTAGAGAAGGTGTCTAGAACAAACTATAAAATTGACAAAAAGGGGAAGGAGAAAGTTTATCATGTAAACCTGTTAAAGAAGTATCTGGACAGACCACTCCAGGAAAGCACCCCCTTATTGACCTTGGCTATTGCAACCCAGATGCAAAAAGAACCACTCACCTCACATGAATACCCATTACATCCTTGTGAAACCGCAGCACAGGTAAAAGTCAGTAAGCACCTGACTAAAAACCAGAGGGAGAGAGTTCAACAGGTTCTGGAGGAACATACAGATGTATTAACAGATAAACCAGGCCATACAAATTTGCTACAGTATGACATGAAACTGGTAGACTCAAACCCAATCTGTATGAGAGCCTATTCTATTCCGTTCGCGAAGGAGAAGGCATTGAAGGAAGAAATAGAGTATTTGTTGAAGGAGGGGATTATTTCGCACAGTGAATCATCTTTTAGTTCTAGTGTCGTTTTGTTGAGAAAACCGTCTGGGGAACACAGACTGTGCATAGATTACAGGAAACTGAATGCTGTCACAGAAGGACAAGTGGATCCATTACCAGACACAAAACAGTTATTTGCCAGACTGAACAAGGCAAAATACTTTTCAAAGGTGGATCTTAGTAAAGGCTATTACCAGATCCCAGTGAAGCCTGAAGTGAGACCTTATTTGGCTTTTAGCACTTCGGATGGACATTATGAATTCAATATGCTACCATTCGGACTGAAAAATGCTCCGAGTGTGTTTTCAAGGATGATGCGCAAATTGTTGGATCCCCTGAATAACCCATGTATCACGAATTTCATGGATGATATTCTCGTCGCCACAGAGACATTTGAAGAACACATTGAAGCTCTGGAGATGTTGTATGATAGACTTCGGGAGGCGAACTTAACTGCTAGGCCAACAAAATGTTGTATTGGATGCAAAGAGTTGGAATTCTTGGGACACACTGTATATCAGGGTAATATGACCCCTGATCCTAAGAACTTGGAAAAAACTGCAGAGAGCACCTAGGCCGCAAACAAAAAAGGACGTGCGATCATTTGTGTCGTTATGCAGATTTTATCAGAAATACATCAAGAATTTTAACGCTATTTGTGCTCCTCTGACTGATCTAACTCGCAAGGGACTTCCAGATAAAATTATTTGGACTGCACAATGTGAACTAGCGTTCCAAGAGTTAAAGGAAAAACTCACTAGCAAGCCTATTCTCAAACTGCCTGATTTGACACAGGACTTTGTCTTAAGAACCGATGCAAGTAATGTAGGACTAGGAGGGGCTTTGTTGCAAAGATCATCTTCACCTGATGGGGAACTGAAACCAGTCGCTTATGCAAGCCGTAAATTGAATAAGGCGGAACAAGGATACTCCACAAGCGAAAAAGAATGTTTAGCGTTAATCTGGGCAATAAAGAAGTTTCAAATCTATCTGTATGGTAGGACTTTTGTGGTGGAGACGGACCATCAGCCTCTCGTATTCTTATCTCAGGCTAAGCATGAAAACGCAAGATTGCTGAGGTGGTCTTTATTGCTTCAACCTTATCAGTTCAGTATCCAATATATCCCAGGCAAATTGAATGTCGGTGCAGATTTCCTCAGTCGGCACCCCTGTGATCAAAATTAGAGTAGTGGCAGACGTGAGGAGTAATTTTACCTATGTGTATCGCTGGTTTTGGAACTTGCCATAGGCATGTTTTCAAGTGGGGAGATGTGTAGTGAAATTGACAGAGATACAACGGTAAAATACCTCCAAAGATAACATGTAAGGATAAAAACATAATGCGTAGGCTGCTGATAGTACATGATCGCCCAGACCGCGGGTCACCACCCTCCATAAAAATTGACTTGCTAGACAGGAGGGGAACGGCGGATAAAAAGAAAAAAATATGACTGGAAAGATTGCGTGAGACTAGAAAGGCTAAGGAGACGCAATTGGGGGGGAAACGGAGAAAAGTCACGTTTCCCAAGTTGACATAAAGTAAGGAACTCGACAGAAGGGACCTTGGATATGATACGCCACAGTCATTTATTGGTCGCTTTTGCGATACCAAGCCTTTGATTTGAATTCATCGGCAGAACGCAGATGTTTGGAATATTACAAAAATTAAAAAGTAACTTTTTCGTAATATTAATGTTAGGAATATAAAAATTAGCTGGCCGGATGGCCCATTCTGAGCAGTGAACTAATATGTTCTTAATTTTACAGACGGATAGATAATATTGAAGATAATGACAAAAGACAGTGTTGTTCACATCAGCGACAGACTGTATGGAATAAAAAGTGTCGCTATTTGCACAAAAAAACACGACCTCGAGACGCAGGTGTTCAAATCTACTTAGTAGGGAAGCGAAGGGACATTGGTGGGAGCTGTGTCTAAATATAACTTTTAACGACAAAATTTTGGAGGGGAGAGAAAGGTTGGTTCAAAAATCAAGTACGTTTTGAAAAAAAAAAACAAGTAGAGACGGACAGACTAACAGATAAACATCCATACTTGACTGAAGCATGACTGAAATGACTTTAGGGTAGGAAATTTGAATTTGAAATAAACCTAGGCAGTGATTGGCCACAGACAATCATTTTATCGGCGCTCAGACGCGCAAGTGGGGCCATTCCTCAATAGTTGTTCGATGATAGACACAGTATTTTAAAGTGTGGTGATTTCCAAATGAAAGAAAGTGAAATAAGTTCAGGGATGCCATACTATAGCCAGCAGCTCAGCTGAGTTTTGCTAGCATTTCTGTGTTCTTTATTCATAATCTGGTAAGATTGAAATTATTTCTTTGTATATTTTGAATATTGTTTAATGTTCGAGTGATTTGATACTGCCATATCGAAATCTAGCCTTACAAACAAGTAGGGATTTGCTCTAGACCCCCCGCCCAAGTCAGGGTCTAGGGACCAACAATATACATAAACTCCAGCACAAGGGTTAGGAAAGACAGATCAAGTGTTGAGAATAATGAAACATATTACCTATCCACTTTTAGGGAAGGAAACTAATAAATATTTTTCAGAATCTATAGTCTGGGAGGACCTATCTGATGTAAAACCACCATGGTAAATGTGCTGTTTGGTCAGAGAGATCTGACCTGTCTGTATGATGTGGTTGTTGTGTCCGTGTTGTGTCCAGACGTGGGTAGAGAATAGAATTTTGACACATAGCCAATACTTTGATTGCAGAGCTGTGAGTTTCAGCTGTCAACAAGGCGGTGTCCATTCAGTTGGTGATTTTACTCGAGTGTATCTGTGCAGTACGTTGTGACAGAGACCACTATTATTGCCCGCCAGCACGGAGAGGTGGGACCACCAGATTTCAGCACCAGAGCTACATATGCAAGATGAGTGAGCCTCTGGTCTGCTGGAAGTTCACCAACGCCTTTTAGTTACTAATACCCCATAAAATTCCTGCAATTTACTGGACACTGTGTAGTCAATATAGACAGGTGTGATGAGGCCACCCCAACAGCACAAGCATTAACTATCCTCCCAAGTAGATGACTACTAGAACATTTTAATAAAACTAACTAGTCTAGTACTTATATATGTACACTCTTGCATTTATTATGTAACATTCCATGCATTTCTTTCATAATTTTAAATCCTTTTTTTAACAAAAAGTTCTGGTCAACATAAAAACTTGATCCAGAACAAAATAAATGTAATATAATTCTATCAAAAATTTTACACACGTGAGTTAGTTCAGTGTATTTTAACATTTGTTAATATTATTAGTCTGCTTAAATATCTGTGGGTGTATCTATAATTATCACACCACATTACATATCATTACCCTAGACATTTTACATAGATACATTCATTAAGAAAAAAAATTGAGTGTGAGGTCGTAGTGGTAGCAAGAAAGGCCTTCTGACAATACACAACTACATTTTATCTCAGGAGCCTTCACAGCTGGCCTCATAAATTACATTTAGTAATATCACCATCATACAATACCATCAAACCCACTACAATCCTTTTCAGGACGAATGAGGAAGAAGAAAATCAAGCTATAACAAGCATGATATCACGTAATTCTCCATGTGTTTTTCAGTCTCTCTCGACATCTTCTACCATGGGGATTCCACAGCAAGGACTACCTTGTAATGCCATTGACAGGCTTCCTCAATGTGTGACCTATCCATTTCCAGTGTCTTGTTCAAGTTTCTGTGGCATTAAATTTCTACAGGATGGGGTTGTCAGCCCCATGCCCAGCTCTCTTTAGTCACCTTGTATAGCTTGCATGGTTGGTTAGTAAAATGCCTATATTTCTATCATCATCAAAAAGTTTTCCTTTGTGCTTCTTATGCAGCATGAAGCCACAACTGTAGCTGGTCCCTTTACTGGAAGCCTGCATCAAGCATTCTTGCAGCGGTTGTTTCCAAAGCAATGTGTTTTACGTGATGAGGTTGTCAGTTTTATGCACAACCTCGTATTAGTCACCTTGTTAGACATGCCTGAGAAAGCAGTTGTTCTGTTATGTTCTTTGTCTCATCAGAGACCCCCGGGAACTACACGGAGCTATGTTTCTATCACCATCATCAGCTGCCATCACCACATCGAAGGTGGGCTGCAATAGATCTCCAGCGTCTTCTGTCTCTTGTCTTGATGGTGCACTCTGACAGACACTTTCCTGCCCATCTCTTGATCTTCCCACTTACAGCATTGTCTTTGTGATGCTGCACTGTAATTCTGTCTTTCAACCGGCCCGATTCTGTCGTCTATTTTGTATTTCCGGGCCGATCCTGTTCTTTTATTTTGAATTTTCACCATTTTATTTCTTCTCATTTGAATATATATCGTGTTTGGTATTTTTGAGGAGGTAAATTAAATGGGATCGTTTTATGATGGTAGGTTTATTTTACATTTGACCAGTTTTACTTTCTTCTGATTTTCCGCGATTTCGTTGTTTACGAAATAATCGCCATTTCCGGCACGCGGTATGACGATTCCGGAAGCACGCGGCCGTCAGGTAACGTGACGCAATTTTTAGACACGCGGGTTTCGCGATGATGCGTAGGAGTGGCCCCGGTGTGTATAAATAGCCAGTTAAACGGTGGCCCAGTTCTCTATCGTAAGAAATATTGTCAGCCGTCAGACTACGTAATTTATCGTCTCCACTGTGGGGAAAAACAGTGATGAATTGGTATGTAGAATTTTATTAATCGTTTTACTTATTAGGGGTTCTTTTAGAATTTCGCCCGTAGTTAATTTCTTCGGGGACATTAATTCTTAAGTTCAAAACGATCGTGCCATCCATTATCATTTTTTGAAGAACGACGTAAATGTAACAGTGTGCTTATTCTTTCTATGATTTTGGCAGTAGATAGGAGTGTGGGAAGTTGTGAGAAACACGTGTGCCCATATTTGTAGAATGTTATGTAAAACCACCATTTATTTCTGTGTATTTACTAATGTAATTTTATGGGGAAATCCCTGGTGTGTTCGTTAATTTTACTGAGCCTTAAATGTGAGAAATATTGTCGGAGGGTTCAGATTTACGTTGTAAGTGAATTATACTGCTTAGGGGAGGAAACTATTCCTATAGCGAGATTTAATTTAATTTTTGGAGCAAGCCGGGAAACCTCAATGGGTAATGTTAAAAAAGGGAGACCCCGGAATTTCGGACAAAAGAAGTTCCCGAGTTGAAAATGTTGACACGTGGGTGGCCATGTGTGACGGCCAAGTGGCCCGCCAGACAGGTTTTGTTTATTTGGAGAAAGAGGGAGGAGAGAGATTACATGATTAGACGCATTTCCTTTTTATTTATCACGGCGAAACAGTGGGGAGCATAATTTTGTCAGAGTATCTCTCGAATTATCGTCAGGAGCAAAAGAAAATTACCCTATGGTCTCTGGCAGTGAAGTCCCTATGCTTCAGCTGGAACAGGGTTCATTTATCATACAGCCGAGAGCATCGCTATTTTAGTCTCTAGCAACGGCAGGTGGCCGTGAGACTGGGTTAAATCGTATACAGCCGGAAATCAAGGCTGTGTTTGCCTCTAAATCTGAAGCGGGTTGGAGGAGCAAATCATAGAAGCTATTCAGCAGCAGAGAAGTTTGTCGGCAGTTTATCAAGTACCTCATGCTTGACGCCAGAACTTCATCATCATCACCAAATTCAGGAACAGGTGACAGGGTTACCATACCTAGGTCCTGAAAGTAACGAGAGAAGAGCGTAACGGAGACGCCGCATCATCAGTCGTCGAGTGTTGGAGAGACACTGAGACCAAGGGAGAGAGAGAGAGAGATAGAGAGAGAGAGAGAAGGAGGGGGAAAATAGACAGGACCAGTAGGGTCTGTTCAGTATCTACTCGAAGGATAGACACTGAGCCATTGTGTTACTCCAAGTCTATTATTATAGCATTTCCAGTGGTGTTGATAGCGGCGCATATCGCCTAACAAGTGGAAAGCGGTGTAGACGTTCGTTGAGGAAGAGTCAACCGGACTGAGACAGTAGAATCTTATTTGTGTTAGAGAGTGGAGGCTAAAGTGGACAGCCCCCACAAAAGTAGAGTTATTTTTAATAACTAACCATTTTTGTTGTTCCTCAGCAGGGTGACAGAAAGAGTGAATGTGAGTTGGGGTTTTCTAGTGTCTATCCAATTTAATGTGTACTTTGGTTTTTCAGGCCGTGCAACAATGCACGCTATTTATGTGATTGCTTGATGATGAAATTTTAATGCTTTATTTTTTTGTAAATAAATATATATAATATATTTACTGGATCAGCTTCTACTCTTTACTATACTCACTTTATGTCGTCTGTATAGTGGTGTCTGTGGTCGTTTTATACACCTTATCTCCTTGTATTTAAAGGGAGTCAGAGGAGGGTGAGATTTTGAAGTCACGAAGCGGCAAGGGGAAAATCAAATCCTGGTTCTATCCCTTGAGCCAATAGTCTCATCTGTCCACAGCAGGGTTCATAGCAAATTTCTTCAAGCATTTTCCAGGCTTTTTCCAGGTCCAGCACGTGATTTTCAAGGATGGGAAACTCTAATATTTTCCTCATCTAATTTTCTCAGATATAATTATCACTTTGCTGACCAGCAATCCGGAGCATTACCGTCTCCCATTACCAAGGGTGTTTGCAGATTTCTTTAAAAAGAACATTTTTTTTTTTTAAATTCATAAAAGATTGAAAAACAGACATCTTTTCCCAGTTTTTAGCGAATTTGTTCAACGTCAGTGCAATAAAATGTTAGTGACATGGATGTCAATGAATAAAATAAGCTTGATTGACATACTGATTTAATGATTAACGTATATCAACATAAAAGGCTAATAAAATTGTGAATAAAATGCAAAAAAAAACTATTTTTCGTGTTTGTCTTTTTTGAATGTATTCTGCGTCTGTGGCATCTGACAATGAGCGTTTGTAAATGTTTGAGTAGCTACGTACCTCTAGTTGGAGTCTGAGCTGCTTCCTTTATTAACTGGGATTGAAGTTGTAGCTGTAGGCCTCTGCAAGAGTCTTTGTCTGGATCGTTGATAATCCTTGACTGTGTGGTATAACTTGAAGCAGAATATCAGGCATAGAGGTACATTGCAATCTGGGCAGTACATGCAAGTCTGGCTTCTGTTCCCTGCAGCCTTACACACTTTACAGTCTGGTTTGTACCTTGTCCTTTCATATTTATCGCAAGCAAAGGCTTCTGAATTGTTCTGCCCTAAAGAATTTGTCTTTCTGCCTTGTTTATATTATCATTGGAGTGAACAGTAGATATAAGGTTAAATCTTTTCATATCATGCCAGGTGACTGTCGGCATGCCTTATCTTCTGTAAAGTTCGTTCGCACAAAACACAGGATGATTTGTCTTTTTCAATTTGAGTTGTTTTTTCTTCAATGCTACAGGAAAATGCTTCCTATTTTCAGCTACTGTTCCAAATGCACCAATCTGAATTTCAGGTCTTGAAATAAAGCTGAAGGCTGAATAAAAACTACCACAGAAGAGAATACGTCCCTTGTTGCGTATGAAATTTGAATTAAAACTATGGTGACTTTTCACTGAAAAAAGAGTCCAAATAATCTCAGCTCTGAGAGTTTCTTCCTTGGTCACAAATGATGTCACATCTGTAGGTTTCCTAATAGTGTTAGATGTTTTTGACGTGTCCGAGGGAATAGTGTTAGATAGTTTTGATGTTTCTGAGGGAAAAACTGCTCCTTAGGGTTGTGTTCTTTTCTGTTTAAAAAAACAAAAAAAAATGGAACACACAAATAACTTATAATTAGACCTAAGCTATGTATATTTACCAAGTCAAAGTTCTAAACGAATGAATAATATAGTCAAACAATATTTAACTAGAACAAAAGTTAATATATAGTAATTGGGAGGGTGAAGGTATGATGATATTCTTATAACACTTATGATAAGTGAAAATCTATTAAATATCTAACTGGAAACATCAGGCCTTTACACACACACACCCCCTCTCCCCATCTTTACTATTTTTGTTTGATTTTTTTGTTGGGGTTTGTTTTGTTTTATCGTTTCTGTTTGTTTTGATTAAAAATTTTTTTTTAAAAATTACTTTTAAAATTTTAAATAACATAGGTCTATGCACAAAATTAGTAATTTTCATTTATCCTAATTACAGTGATTTGACAGATGTGACGCCACTTTCATGTATCGGCGGTTATTCATGTTATCTGGAATTGAAAACATGTAGGCCTAGGCCTATCCTAATTATAACCCTGCAGAGCAGAACGGGATATGTCTCTTCATCATAAATATAATGAAAAAGCATTCAAAATATATTTATTTCCCAAAAATGTGGTGAAATGAACAGTGGGACACGTCTGATAACAGAGTAGGCTATAGGATATGGAATCGCCATCAATTTCTATTCTTGACCATCTCAAACTGTGTCAAACATATTCTCGTAAGCAGTTGTAAACCAAGAAATTTCATTCAAACACTAATTTTACCCTGGTTAAAAATAACTGTAAATAGGCCTACATTGTAAATTACGGCCGCAAGTACAGTAGGCCTATCTATAAACCGCACTTAGCCTATGTAAATATGTTTTATAAATGAATTTATTACTTACCTGTTGAAATGAACGATTTAATACAACATGAATGCGTAGAGACAAGTTCTTGGTGTTGTTGTTGTTGTTTTTGTTTTTTTTTAAGTTTTGGCGAGGCGCGTTCCGTTCAACCTAGTCGGTTATATTAGGGCGCATATCCAAATATAAAAGGCCCTTAGGTCTGAGGTTATAAATACATTTTTTCCCAGTCGTGGGTTTTTGCTCCGCAGTGAATATGTGTAGTTATGTGTCCTTTCGTAGCAGTTAGGGTTAGGTTTAGTATTAGGGTTTGGATTTGGGTTAGCGTTAACCCTAATCCTAACCTTAATACTAAATCTAACCCTAACTGTTACGATACAAGACATAACTACACATATTCACTGCGGAGCAAAAACGCACGAGTAATAGGAAATTACCGCTTTCGAGTAACAACAGACACGCGCGCTAAAAATAAATCTGCTTCACATCGTTAACGCAATTCGCCGAAAACGCAAATCGCCGAAAACACGAACCGCCGAAAACGTCTGGAAATGGATTTTGTGCCCAAAGGGAAGTAAAAATTCTGCGGTAACTGAAGTTTAACGAAAAATACCATCAATAACCGAAAAATGGAAAACTTCCGATTTTTAATATTTTTTCAAGGTCCGATGTGGGAAATTCAAGGCTGTTAGCCATTTTTCCAGGCTTTTCAAGGCCTGGAATTTTTTTTTTCGTTTTCCAGGTTTTTCAAGGTCGCTACGAACCCTGCCACAGGCATGTCATTTTTCATCTAAATTCTATTTTCTCAGACTTTCTCATACTAGGGTCTTGCTTTCATTCAGGCAAACTCTATAAACTTAAAACCACTTCGTGACAAGTGGGCGGCAATCGTCCGGGGGATCATTCTGTGGAGATCAATTCTGTGATCTAGATTCATAGGTGTCTCTAGAAAGTTTTCTGAGAATAGAGTTTCTTTAAATATCCCCTAGACTGAGCTACTAGAACTGATCCAGTTATAGGTTTTTCCACAGGTTGCAGTCTAGTAGATTTTTGTGGTATTTTTGATTTATATGACATAGAGGTAATTGATGGCATACCGACATATTTTTCTTTAACAGGAAGGTAATTTAGTTTTTGGTAGCTTCTTAACTAAATTTTTTTCCGGTTATTATTCAGACTTGGTGCTAGTCTGAGGTCGGATTTTTGGAACAGCGGTTATAGAGGGAGTATTTTATATTTCGTAACAGGTTGTTCCTTCTCTTTTCCTTTTCTGTCCTTTCTCTGTATTTGTGAACTTACAGCAGTTTACAGGTAAGATGGCGGATATGGCCAAGTTACGAGCTGCCTGGCGAGAGGCTGCTCAGGACATGGGAATGGATAAGGAGGAGACTAAGGCCTACCTGATAAGGGAAAATGATAGGCATATTCAGCGAGAGAAAGAGAAAGAGGACAGGGCAGCCGCCGCAGAAGCAGCGGAAAGGCAAGCAGAGAGGGAAGCACAGGAGAGGGCAGCCGCTGCAGAAGCAGCGAAAGAAGAGAGGGCCGCCGCCGCAGAAGCAGCGGAGAGGCAGGCCGAGATGGAACTTCGGAAATTGGAAGCCGCGAAAGAAGAAAGGGAAGCACAAGAGAGGGAGAAGGCAGCAGAGAGACAGCATGAACTTGCCCTGCGTTCTCTGGAACTGCAGTACCGATCTTTGGAAGGCAGTTCAGCTAATGGAGATTCACCCGGAGCAGGAGCGAGAAACACCTCAGGAAACGGAGGGCCCCGAATGGCAGCCATGAGCTTCCCATTTGACTCGTTCCCTAACGGGAATGAAAAGATTGACATGTTCTTGGAGAAATTTCAAAGAATGGCAAAGGCATATGGGTTGGATGAGAGTCTTTGGTGCCTAAAATTATCGCAATCGCTCAAAGGTCATGCGTATGAAGTTTACAACAAGCTGCTCATAGATGATCAGAACAACTTTGAGGCACTGCGAAACGCTTTGTTGCAAAGGTTTCAGTGGACACCCCGTAAATGCCAAACCATGTTCAGGGAGAGCAGGCCGGAGAAGGGCGAGAGTTTCGCACAGTTTGCAGAGCGGGTGAGAAATTACTTAACCCGGTGGAGGGAACTGTCAGGACTGGCGAAAACTTTCGAAGGATTGGAGGAGTTAGTTCTGTGTGAACAGGTAAAAGCAAACATGTCCCCCGACTAGAGGCGGTATCTGGCAGAGCAGGGTGCCCAGCAACTTGATCAGATTATCGTGTTCGCCGAAAGGTACCAGACAGCACAGGCCAAAGTACTGGGACAGAAACGGAAAAACCCAGACCTGCCAGCCGCAGACAAAGGAGCTTCATCATCGCAGTCGGCTACTTCACCAGCTCATCAGCAACCAGGGCCTTCTCGCAAGGAGCCTCATTCTGGTTATAACTTGCGCCCCCAGCAGAACAGAGCACAGCCAACCACCTCTCAGGAACCCGCTAGGAACAAGGGGGATAATGAGAGGTATTGTCGAAATTGTCGAACCACCTCCCACTGGACATCCCGGTGCATGAACAAACCACCAGCTCATCATGCAGCTTGTTTAAGGCCGGTGAGAGTGACCAAAGGGAATAATTGGGAACCGGTCAAGGCAGAGAATTTGTTCTCTAACAGTGGACCAGCTGTAGTGAACGGAACGACAACTACTTGTTTGTTTGACAGCGGGCTCACCTACCCCAGTATCGTCGCTCGTCATTTGGTGAAATCAGGGCAGTGGACAGGAGAAATAGTTGAGATTGGTGGCATTTTGAGAAGAGGTATCTCACAACGGTTGCCCGTCGCCAATATCGAGGTGAAATGCAAGTTTGTGCCTGGCACCATCAAGGCAGCTGTAATGGCACAGCCTGCACATGATTTCATCCTGGGAAGCCCATACTTAGTTTTGGGAAACCCAACCACACCGATCCTTGCTAATGCAAGGGGGCCTACTACAGGCCAGAGAAGTGAAAGGGGACAGCTCCTGATTCACGGAGCCCCACGAGAGCTCAACCAACACCCATGTCTTGCGATGAAGAGGATGGAAGCCTCTAAAGACAGTGGAAGGTTATTTACAGAGGCGTATACGCCTGTCAGCCCTGGTAAACCTAAAGGTTTTACAGCGGCGACGTCTCTGATTTCGGAAGGATCTTCTTTGTCGTCGGGAATTAGGCCACCGATGGTATTAAATCCCTCAAGGGAGGGAAATACTGACAAGAAGGGACACATGCACGGCGCTTCAGTCAACCGCAAACAGTTACGCCCTGTTATGGAGATGTTTGGCCAAGCCAGTCAGACTGTTTCCAAACACTGGGAAGCCGCACCATCTGGTAATCATTATTTACCACGCGCCGCCAGGAAAATTCGTGGGCGAAGGAAACACATGAGAGAGAGGAGGAAGGGCGACCAGTCAGGTTGCAGTCGCCAGGAGAAAATCACCAGGCGTGACCCTCACGATCCAGGGCTTGCAAAGATTCTCAAGGATATGGAGATGGGCCTGTATGATAATGCTAATTATGACAGTGATTAGATCGAGAGGTAGATCTAGATGCGGACCAGTATGAAACCCAGAGATTTCAGTGATTTAGCACGGATTCCCGCACTTGAAAGGGGGGACTTATGTGATGCTGCACTGTAATTCTGTCTTTCAACCGGCCCGATTCTGTCGTCTATTTTGTATTTCCGGGCCGATCCTGTTCTTTTATTTTGAATTTTCACCATTTTATTTCTTCTCATTTGAATATATATCGTGTTTGGTATTTTTGAGGAGGTAAATTAAATGGGATCGTTTTATGATGGTAGGTTTATTTTACATTCGACCAGTTTTACTTTCTTCTGATTTTCCGCGATTTCGTTGTTTACGAAATAATCGCCATTTCCGGCACGCGGTATGACGAGTCCGGAAGCACGCGGCCGTCAGGTAACGTGACGCAATTTTTAGACACGCGGGTTTCGCGATGATGCGTAGGAGTGGCCCCGGTGTGTATAAATAGCCAGTTAAACGGCGGCCCAGTTCTCTATCGTAAGAAATATTGTCAGCCGTCAGACTACGTATTTTATCCGTCTCCACTGTGGGGAAAAACAGCGATGAATTGGTATGTAGAATTTTATTAATCGTTTTACTTATTAGGGGTTCTTTTAGAATTTCGCCCGTAGTTAATTTCTTCGGGGACATTAATTCTTAAGTTCAAAACGATCGTGCCATCCATTATCATTTTTGAAGAACGACGTAAATGTAACAGTGTGCTTATTCTTTCTATGATTTTGGCAGTAGATAGGAGTGTGGGAAGTTGTGAGAAACACGTGTGCCCATATTTGTAGAATGTTATGTAAAACCACCATTTATTTCTGTGTATTTACTAATGTAATTTTATGGGGAAATCCCTGGTGTGTTCGTTAATTTTACTGAGCCTTAAATGTGAGAAATATTGTCGGAGGGTTCAGATTTACGTTGTAAGTGAAATATACTGCTTAGGGGAGGAAACTATTCCTATAGCGAGATTTAATTTAATTTTTGGAGCAAGCCGGGAAACCTCAATGGGTAATGTTAAAAAAGGGAGACCCCGGAATTTCGGACAAAAAAAGTTCCCACGTTGAAAATGTTGACACGTGGGTAGCCATGTGTGACGGCCAAGTGGCCCGTCAGACAGGTTTTGTTTATTTGGCTGGCGGATTTTAGATGAGAGAGAGAGAGGGGGAAGGAGTGAGAATGAAGAGACACGTGAGTAGGAATATTTTATGTATCGTTTTTTCAGAACGAGAGAAAGAGGGAGGAGAGAGATTTAAGTGCCACGTGGGTAATATTAATTTTTTGTATTGTTGTACATGACGAGAGAGCCACGTGGGTAATATTATTTTTTGTATTGTTGTACATGACGAGTGAAGTACTGAGTAAGGGAGTTATAAAGATTAATGGGTTAGAGATGCGTTATGTTAGAGTGGTGTACATTAGACGCATTTCCTTTTTATTTCAGCGAGTCACGGCGAAACAGTGGGGAGCATAATTTTGTCAAATAAAATTATCCACGGCAAAAGACATATCTCAGGGTCAGAGTACTCGAGTTATCGTCAGGAGCAAAAGAAAATTACCCTATGGTCTCTGGCAGTGAAGTCCCTATGCTTCAGCTGGAACAGGGTTTATTTATCATACAGCCGAGAGCATCGCTATTTTAGTCTCTAGCAACGGCAGGTGGCCGTGAGACTGGGTTAAATCGTATACAGCCGGAAATCAAGGCTGTGTTTGCCTCTAAATCTGGAGCGGGTTGGAGGAGCAAATCATAGAAGCTATTCAGCAGCAGAGAAGTTTGTCGGCAGTTTATCAGGTACCTCATGCTTGACGCCAGAACTTCATCATCATCACCAAATTCAGGAACAGGTGACAGGGTTACCATACCTAGGTCCTGAAAGTAACGAGAGAAGAGCGTAACGGAGACGCCGCATCATCAGTCGTCGAGTGTTGGAGAGACACTGAGACCAAGGGAGAGAGAGAGAGAGATAGAGAGAGAGAGAAGGAGGGGGAAAATAGACAGGACCAGTAGGGTCTGTTCAGTATCTACTCGAAGGATAGACACTGAGCCATTGTGTTACTCCAAGTCTATTATTATAGCATTTCCAGTGGTGTTCGATAGCGGCGCATATCGCGTAACAAGTGGAAAGCGGTGTAGACGTTCGTTGAGGAAGAGTCAACCGGACTGAGACAGTAGAATCTTATTTGTGTTAGAGAGTGGAGGCTAAAGTGGACAGCCCCCACAAAAGTAGAGTTATTTTTAATCACTAACCATTTTTGTTGTTCCTCAGCAGGGTGACAGAAAGAGTGAATGTGAGTTGGGGTTTTCTAGTGTCTATCCAATTTAATGTGTACTTTGGTTTTTCAGGCCGTGCAACAACGCACACTATTTATGTGATTGCTTGATGATGAAATTTTAATGCTTTATTTTTTTGTAAATAAATATATATAATATATTTACTGGATCAGCTTCTACTCTTTACTATACTCACTTTATGTCGTCTGTATAGTGGTGTCTGTGGTTGTTTTATACACCTTATCTCCTTGTATTTAAAGGGAGTCAGAGGAGGGTGAGATTATAGCCATTTTGAAGTCACGAAGCGGCAAGGGGAAAATCAAATTCTGGTTCTATCCCTTGAGCCAATAGTCTCATCTGTCCACAGGCATGTCATTTTTCATCTAAATTCTATTTTCTCAGACTTTCTCATACTAGGGTCTTGCTTTCATTCAGGCAAACTCTATAAACTTAAAACCACTTCGTGACAGTCTTCCACTTGCATGTTTGCCTTCAACTCTCCCTTCTATTATGGTCTTCTGCAAGGTGTTATGTATTTTTTCATTCATTCATTCATAACCCTCCACTCCCAAAGGAGCATAGGCCTTCAACAAACACATGCCAAGTCCTCCTGTCACGTGCCATCATCTCAAGTTCTTTCCATGTTCTCATCATTTTCACCTCTGTTTCCAACTCTCTTCTCCACGTACTTCTTGGTCTTCCTCTGCCTCTCTTGCCCTGGGGGTTCCAGAACAAGGACTGCCTTGTAATGCTATCAACAGGTTTCCTCAGTGTGTGTCCTATCCATCGCCATCGTCTTCTTCTCATCTCTTGTTCCAGTGGCACTTGTCCAGTTCTTGTCATCAGTTCCACATTGGTAACCTTGTCATACCATTTTAATCCCTCTATTCTACGCAAGCACCTATTTATGAAAGTCTGTAGCTTTTTGGTTGTTGTCTTTGTTGTTCTCCATGTCTCCGAGCCATACAATAGGACTGACTTCACATTTGAGTTGAAGATTCTTATTTTCGTGTTGGATCCTATTTCTCTTGATCTCCATATATTTCCCAATGCAATGAAAGCTCCTCTTGCCTTTTGTATTCTTATTTTGATATCGCTGTCTGTCCCTCCAACTTTGTCTATATTACTGCCAAGATATGTGTATGATTCTACATCTTGTATTGGTGTTTCTTCAAGTTCAACCCTGTTTTCATTACCTGCATTTATTCGCATTATTTTTGTCTTTTCCCTGTGTATTTTCAGACCCAATTGCTGTGACCTCTCATCGAGTGTTTTCAATTTGTCCTGCATCTGATTACGGTTATGGGACAGGAGAGACAAGTCATCAGCAAAATCCAGATCATCCAACTGCTTAGTCAGAGTCCACTGGATTCCATTTCTGTTGTGTGTTGTCGATGATCTCATAACCCAATCTATTGCCAGCAAGAAAAGAAATGGAGACAAGAGGCATCCCTGTCGCACTCCTGTTCTTATCCCAAATGGTTCTGTAAGCTGTCCTTCATGAAGAACTCTGCACGTCATGTCTTCATAGGTTTTCTTTATTAAATTAATGATCTTCAGGGGAACTCCATAATGCCTCATCAATTTCCAAAGTGATTCTCTGTCCACACTGTCAAATGCTTTTTCGTAGTCCACAAATCCGATGTATAGTGGTGAATTCCATTCCAGACTTTGTTCAACTATTATTCTCAAAGTGGCTATCTGGTCTGTACATGATCTGTTTTGTCGAAAACCTGCTTGTTCATCTCTCAATTTCTTGTCTATGGACTCCTTTAATCTCTCAAGGATAATCCTGTTCAATACCTTTCCTGGCACTATGTATTTTTTACATGGCCAAAATTTTTTAGATGTCTAACTTTGATCTCCTTCATTAATTCTCTTTTCATTGCTAGGTTTTCTAGGACCTTTTTATTTATTTTCTTTTCTTTCAATAAGATGCGTTACATTCTTCTATACAGGTTGGTAATCCAGAATCTGAAATGCTCGGGAATGTCTGTGCTTCGGTTTTTGAATTTTGCCCAAAGCAGCCCAAAAATCGCCCAAAAAGTAGGCCTAAATTCGGTTTGAAAATCGCCCACAAGTTGGCCCAAAAAACTTGTGATTTTCAGAATATTCTGGTTTTCGGATGTTCAGATTCTGGGTTACCAACCTGTATATCAACAACTCAAAGGCCTTAACTCTTTCTTGCAAATGCTTGTTCATTGTCCATGTTCCTACACTCTAGAGTAATGAAGAACATATATAGCAATTTGATGATTCTCAGTCTGAATTTGTGAGTTAAATGTTTAGATGTAAGTATTTGTCTCATATTGCTGAATGTAGCTTTGACCATTCCTTTTTCTACAGGCCTACTTTAATCAGAAAATAAGAAACACAGACATGACTTTCTCACCATTCTTAAGGACAGTTGGAAACCCATTCACCAGGTCACTCAGAAAAAAGATATAATTCCATGTCTTTTCATAGTCCTGTGAAATTGAAAAAAAAAAAACCAGTTACATTTTACTAATTTTATTTTGTGTACATTCTATTTCTTCTGTGTATTTACTAGTTATGATAGGAAACTTTACACAGTGTTACAACAATCTGATCACCAGAAGCGGTCCCCCCATCAGACAAGTGTTTCTGTCCTTAATCTACTATACACTCAGAGGGGGGTCGGCTCACTTCGATCATGATTCCCAAGGGAAAATTCTTCTCTCTGTAATCTAGTGACAGTTGTTTCATCCCGCCTCTACATTACAAGCGTAAGTGTCATTCTCCATAAGTTGTAACAAAATCCACAAAGAACAATTTCTGAAATTTTTTGTTTAAAGAGATGAAATATATGTTTAAGAAAAACACACAAAAATAACTCATGCCATTGTAACAAACAACATTCAGTTCAATAGATGTTAATTTTGAAAGATTTATAATGCTGCTAAGTAATTCTCAAAATGATCTTAAAATTCATATGGTACTTGAAATGGGCATAAATTAATTGCTATGCACATCCCAGGGTCTCAGAGGAGAGAAAGAAAGAAAACAGGACCTTCGCTCATACATTATGTATTCCACAGTCTACTAAGCTGAGGTGGGATCATGCATGGTGCTAGCGGCCACATCATGAAAAGCAAGGTTATAAAAACCGAACACTTCAAAAGCACATAATCCTTTACCTACAGACTTCATGGACAGGGGAAAATGGACTGGAAAAGGTAAGTAAATAAATAAGTGGGCTGCTGTAAAACTGGTAAGGGAAGTAATACATAAATTAAAATACAAAATGGCATGGAATCAATTTTTACAAAATAACAGTACACAGGAAACACGGGGTGTTTCGGAGTTCAGCCTTCATCAGCCATAGTTACAAACATGTGACAAGGACAAGAAAAATAGATAGGTCAAAAGAACAAGACTACAGACACTGCAAACATGTAAATACATGAGAAACAGACATATGAGCAATACAGAAAAAATAAACAACGTAGGTGACGGGAGGAAAACAAGTACAACAAATAAGCAAGTAAAAATACAAAACCAGAAAGAAATATCAATACAAAACAAAAAAGATATCCTTTTTCTTTGTCTCCTCAGAGACAAGAACAGATAATCCTATAGCAGATACTGCCGGTGAGGTGTGAAGTGTCAGAGGCTTCACTATACTAGGCCCAAATTACGAGGTGGGGTTGACTAGTTCCCTTCTCCACTGAGGGATTTACTGCAATGGTGAAAAAGGAACTAAATAGGAATATTCCTTTATTTACTTTTAACTGAGTACTACGTAATATTGTGGTAACAAATCAAGTGATTTAAATCTCAACTTATCACACTTTTTTCTGCAACAAGTAAAACAATTAACTTGAACACAAATAAAAATGAGACATGGTCCGCAACCAGACGACACGGCATGGTATCAAAAGCCAGCCCCTGCAGACCCAAGTGAAACAGTTCCAATTACAATGGTTTGACTATGACTGCAGAATGGGAGAAGACCGACTACCATGACAAATATGGGAAACCAAGAACCAGGGATTCAGACCTTCAGGACGGCCCATAGTTCATTGGAATGTCTGAAGGACCAAAGACTAGACTCGAACAAGGCCTGGAGGAAGACAGCCAATAGAATAGTATGGTGCTCTCTCTAGCTAACCTCTACACCCCCAGGTAGGAGAGGAACGACTAAGTAAGTAAGTAGAAATAAAAACTTGGCAATGCAGTGTGGGACACTTATGTTAGGGGAAAGCAGTACAGGAAATGATCATATGTAACTTTTCTGAAGCCAAAAGAAGCAAACATTAATATCCAAACTATATAGCCCTTCATATCAGAACCAATATCGCTTTATCTGAAACTGCATCTTCTATTGATTGACCACCTTGGATCTATATTCCTCTCTTTTCAAAGCTAGTGGAAATGAATGGTGTGAGAGATAAAAGTAAAAGAGAGTGATACGATGACAGAAAAGAGGGAGGAGAAAAAGTGCAAGTATGTTTTAGAGGTTTAACTCATACGACTATTCATCACCCATCAGTTCCCCAAACAGCAAAGGCCTTCAACAAACTTAAACCGAGTCTTCCTGTCTTGTGCCGTCAGCTCAAAGCTTTCCATGTCTTCTTCATCCCCTTTACGTCTTGTCTCCAGTTTTCTTCTCCGGTCTCCCTCTATGTCTCTCACCCAGGGGATTCCAGAACAAGGACTGCCTGGTAATGCTATCAACAGGTTTTTATCAGTGTGTGCTTTATCTATCTCCAGTGTCTTCTCATCTCTTGTTCCACTGGCATTTGTCTGGTTCTTGTCATATGACTATGTTTGCAACTATTCCTCACCATCAGAAAAACAGCAGCTAACTTTTTCAGCCATTCCGCCTTTCTGTTAGATGTCATCCAACTTTTTTAAGCATCAAAATATATACTGTCTGAGTAGAAAACGTTCTAGAACAATAAGGAAAGTTTAACCCCAGCAAAACCACTACCTTTTTTACATGCCTTATTTTGCTCATTAGCAAGAAGTTGTCATATGATTTTCTTTGATTTCACAATATTTATCATCATCATTGCCATACAGTTCATCAACGAGCTTAGACCATCAACAAATTCTTACCAGGCCCTCATGCCCTGTGTCGTCTGCCTAAAATCTTTCCATATCTTTTTCATTTCTGTCTCCAGTTCTTTTCCCATGTTCTCTAGTGTCTCTCTACCTCTCTAACCCCAGGGATTCCAGACCAAGGACTGCCTCATAATGCTATCAACAGGTTTCCTCAACATATGTCCTATCTATGGCAATGTCTTTTTTTCATCTCCTGTTCCCCGACATTAGTCAGGTAGGTTCTTGTTATGATGTCCACATTGGTAACCTCGTCATACAACTTCAAACCTTCTATTCAAAGAAAGTCCATAACTTCTTGGTGATTGTTTTTGCTCTTCTCCATGTTTCAGAGCCATACAACAGGACAGACTTGACATCAGAGATGAAGATTTTGTCCTTGGTGTTGGACTTGATTCCATATGATTTCAATATAGTTCTCAATGCAAAGAAAGCTTCTCTTGCCTTTTCACAATACTCAGTAGGCCATTTATTACCCAAAGTAATAGTTTTTCAACACCAGTCAATGTCAAGATGTTCTCGTGTGTGACAAATTTCTCATGAAATTCTTGAAAGTTGTTTGTTATGGTTAACAGAATCAACATCACTGCACTCAGGGCAAACCCATAGGTGCTCAGTCTCCCTCAGTATATGTTGAAGAGTGTGAATGATAACTGTTCCTGTAGCTCGCTAGTTATAAACACAACGGATGCATCCTCTCATACATCCATCTCTGCTAGCCTTACGTTTTATGCCAAATTCCAACAGTCTTAACCTCGATGATTCATCTATAGCAGTGTCATTCTCTAACAGGTGATCATTAATTTTCTCAGTATCTTTCCCTTATCCATATCCTGTGTTCCCAATGTTGGTGCTCTAGATGATAGTCTCTCATTACCGTGTACACCTGCATGACCAGGACAGTAGATCCACACCAGCTCCTGCAGATTCGAAGCTACTATGGAAGCTTTCCATCCATGCTGTAGCCATTTTGAGCCTTTTGAAGCATGGACCGAGAATCTGAAACAATGACTGCCTTTGTAACTGAAGTTTCAGTTAGCCACCTTAAGGATCAGACCCATCAGTATACACAATGGCATCATTATCCCCAGCATATGAATGGAGGCGTATCTGGAGTCATTCTTATATGACCACCAGCTATGCACAATTCTATGATAGGTAGATTTGGATGTGAACCTATGTCTGTGAGGCTAATTACGCCCTCATTGATTCTTGAAATCATCCACACACTTCCAGGGATTCCCCCTGTGGTGAAACATGTTGAGAACCCAGCATTGCACACTAAGCTTGGAGGAGTCACTTGAGCCCCTCCGATATAACTCTTGCTGTTACCTGGTTGCCTGCATGCAGGAGGATCTCACTATGGACCCTGTGATAGGCAGTGGGAGCTGAGAAGTGGCTCTGTGCAGGATGTGATAATTCCTTGGGAGAGCCCAGAACCAGAGAACAGTATTTTAGCTCTGCATATTTGGAGAGCCCCCTTGGATGGCGGGGAATACACAGTATGCCACGTGCTTCTTGCTCCTATCTTGGGACCAGATGTAATGATCCTTTAAATGCAAGCCCAGTTGGAGAAATTGAAGCTCATGACTCCAAGTAAACATGTTTCGGAATTGCAGAAAAGCCACAGGATAAGCCTAGATCTACAGTGTAGATAATACCAAGGAGTCTTCAATTTGGTATTAGCTGCTAAAGAGTGAGAAGCTCAACAGCCCTAGTTAAACAACAACAACACTGTCAAGAACATTGAAAAACTGCAATAGGAATCAATACAACATTCAGCTCAAACAAGTTCTAGAGTTTAAATATCTAAGAAGCATTTTCACAAAAAATAGAATACATGGCATCACTACTCAAATATCCAAAATATAAGTATGGAAACTAAACGAGAATCGATAAATAGCATATTCTTACCAACTCTTTGCTATCAGTGTCAGTCACAGTCCCTAAATGAAGCACAGGAGTGGGAAAATCAAATTGCGCAAGATGAAATGCCATTTATGTTACCAAGAGAGACAGAATGAGAAATTATGACATCAGAAAGATTGTAGGACTTACAACCTGCATCAGATACATAGATAGATAGAAAATAAAGTGGTTAGATCATCTTGTCAGAATGAGTGTGATCAATAATCACTATGTGCGTACAACAGAATAAGACATGGTCTTTTAGCATAAGGAAGACCTAGTGGCAGACGGATAGATAATATCACAGAAATTCTACATTAACACAAGCTCATAACAGCCACAGCAACACACTTTGACTCAAGAACAAAAACGTCAGCTCCTCACACCAACTATGGACAGAAATAATAAAATAAAGTACAAAGGTCTTTACAAAATGTTTGTTGTAACTGCAGTATCTCATTATTAATTCAAAATGACGACTTCTCACTGATTCTGTAATATTTCATTACATATACCAAACATTAAACCAGAGTTACCTTAAAACTCCTAACAATATCCTCTCTTGACTCTTTAAGATCTGTTAGTGCTGGATATCCAAACTTCAGAAGACCTTCTACTTTATCATCAATGCAATGAGTTCCTTCCAACTCCAAGAGCATGCCAATAACTTTGTGTAGGCCTACGGAGAATGTGATAGGTCAAGTTCAAATTTCAAGCCATTAACTAATTCTACCCCAATGAGCCACAAACACATAATGATAAGATACAAAATTCTCCTATGCCTGGCTGGTATGCCTATTTGGCTACAATCAGATTTAAACTACACTACTGAAACCACCTGGCCAAAATGTAGTTTAAATCAGCGGTGCCACTCCTACATGGATTCACCTAGATCTTGGTTTCTTAGTCCCGTGAAGGTGTCATTTTCCTTCATTTGTTGAAGACTGGCACTAAGATTTCGCCCAAAATAGCACAAGTCGCCAAAGTGTAGGTTTTTTTTTTCAAAATTCAGAGTGCCAACGCTGGTTTAAATTATTGCAACACATCTTGCAGGCCAAATGTTTCAAGATGGTAGGGAAGAAGTAATCTGTAGCTTATTATTTGTCTATTTTCATCAACTGGTAATAATACTAAGAAGATTAAGGAATTATTGGAATTAAGATAACTTCAGTGATACAAAGGTAAAAGGGGTAGACCCATGGTAGATACTGCTGTTGGGGAATGAAGTGTTACAGACTTCACTATACTAGGTCCAGCATCGAGAGGTGGGGGTGACCAGTTCCATTCCATGCTACCTTTTCCTTCCCTAACTCACAAGCGAAGTCAGGTACCCATTTACAGCTGGGTAGACTGGAGTGTTGATACCATGAATCGAGACCAGCACTAATCACTTTGTCAATCGGGCGTTCTTCATTGATACAGACTGTGATAACAGCCTTTGATAACACAGAAGATTTCACAGTGTAATGTTTACTAATAGGACTAGGAAACAACTTGGTAGACAGGATTCAATTAAAACTGCCATGTGGCTTTAAAAAGGTCTTTAATATTTGGACATGCGCCCTAATATAACCGACTAGGTTGAACAGGACGTGCCTCGCCAAGACGAGGCAGAATTTCATTCACAACAAAATGTGGCTTTAGACCAGTGTTTCTTAACCTTTTAGAGATCCTGCACCCCTTTACAGCATCTTAAGAAGCCTCGCACCCCTTTACAGAAGCTTCGCACCCCTTTACAGCATCTTTAGAAGCTTTGTACCTGTTATGATTAAAATTCATAACATTTATGTCGATATAATAGGCAGCTCAACAGGGCTCCTGTTTTGTTTATTTTATACGGAGTCACCTATTAATAAAGGACGTGACGTCATGCCGATATGGTTTACTGGCAGACGTGAACTAATTTGAAGCAGAAGTGAGGTGATCGTCTGCAAAAGAGATGCGGCTTGTGTTTGGAAGTGTGCGGACGTATGTGTTTTGAGCTCCTGCAGTATTCTGTTTTTTTCCTGAATTATTCCATCACCAGGACATCAATATACTTGGTTGAGGTGTCCCTGGCTTATTCTAGTAAGGAAATGTGTGCTTATTCATAAAGATGTCTAAAGGACGATATTAAATAAAGTTTGACTGATTGCCAATGACCAGCGTTTGATAGGGAACAAACTGGACTTATACGTACTACTGCATTTTTGCCGTTGGGCCTATATATCTATTACCATGGAGCTGTTTGTCAAAACGAATAAACTGCATGTTTGTAAAATTGTGAAGGAGGTGTTGGTCCGCTCAGTGCAGTTATGCTGATTTCGTGTTGTATGACTGCCCCTAGAGTCTACTTTGGCCACCGAGAATCTCTCTGGAATAATTCACATTACGACACGTAACAGTACCCT
This sequence comes from Oreohelix idahoensis, assembly GCA_024509875.1. Taxonomy (NCBI): domain Eukaryota; kingdom Metazoa; phylum Mollusca; class Gastropoda; order Stylommatophora; family Oreohelicidae; genus Oreohelix; species Oreohelix idahoensis. The sequence goes on from JAMPIV010017301.1 coordinate 146,999, forward strand.
TTTACAGCATCTTAAGAAGCCTCACATGCCATCATCTTCTAGCTCACAAAATATACCAGAAGTGAGAAAAAGAGATACAATTATGTTTTGAAAAAGTGTTATTTACAAAAAGTTTGGTATTGAATTCACGTTGTCAGTGATCTATTTTGTACAAATACATTTTAGTACTGCGTATTATATGGTGTTTATGATAATTCACCTTCTAAAATAACTGGCATGTCTTGCACCCCCAGGTGGTGAATGCACCCCTGGTTAAGAAACACTGCTTCAGACCAAAGAAACAATTCCAAAAATGAGAATGTTAAAGTGATTTTGACAAAAAATTTATGGATTTATTTCAAACTTGATATACAAGGGGACTGAAAAGTCACTCCCTATTATCTAAATTTGTATTTCTTCACATCTAGTCAACTAATTTATATGAAACAACAAAAGTCAAAATAAAGAGAATTAGTTGTTATTTTATGACATAAAATGTTATATCACATTAACATTGGGAGCCACGGTAGTGCAACGGTTAGTGCACTGGCTTCCTAGTTCGGTGGTCCATGGTTCGATTCCCACTTGAGGTGGGATTTTTTTTAGACCACAAACAGCTCTGGGGTTGACCCAGCCTCATGAATTGGTTACCAGAGCAACTCTGGGAAGGTTAAGGTGGCCTGAGTAATGCTGACCACATCACCTCTAATCACATCACCTCGATGGTCAAGAAAATATGGGCCCAACACCTTATTCCCAATATGCCTCAATGGGCATGTACTGGGATCCTTTTACCTTAACATTAACATTACAGTTCTGTAAGGTACACTGGGGGGGGGGGGGGGGAGGGAGTAAAGGGGGGTCTAACACTACAAAAGGGGGGAAAGGAGGAGGAGAGAACGACACTACAAAAGAGTTAATCATCATGGGAAGACTAAATTGCTATTTTGAGAAAGTCAGGTCGCAGAGGTGAACTAAAAGGCTGTTTCTGTTTACATATTGTTTTTGTTGATCAGAGTCAATGTCACTGCACTCTGGGCTAGCCCACAGATGCTCAGTCTTCCTCAGCAAATGTTGAATGGTTGTTGTTGTTGTTGTTTAACTAGGGCTGCTGAGCTTCTCGCTCTTTAGCAGCCAGTACCAAGTTGAAGACTCCTTGGTATTATCTACACTAGATTGTAGATCTAGGCTTTTCCTGTGGCTTTTCTGCCAATCTGAAACATGTTGACTTGAAGTCATGAGTTCCAGTTTCTCTAGTTTGGCTTGGCATTTAAAGGATCGTCACATCTGGTCCCAAGCTAGGAGTAAGAAGTACGTGGCATACTGTGCATTCCCCGCCATCCAAGGGGGCTCTCCAACTATGCAGAGCTAAAATACTGTACTCTGGATCTGGGCTCTTCCAAGGAATTGTCACGTCCTGCACAGAGCCACTTCTCAGCTTCCCCTGCCTATCACTGGGTCCATAGTGAGATCCTTCTACTTGACTGCAAGTCAAAGCCAAAGTATTTTGTCTGGGGCTCAAGTGACTTCTCCAAGCTTAGTGTGCAACATGTTTCACCACAGGGGTAATCCCTGGAAGTGTGTGGACGATGTCAAAAGTCAGTGAGTGTGTAATTAGCCTCACAGATAGAGGTTCACTTACTTCCATATATGTATTGTAGCATTGTGCCTAGCTGGTGGTCATCAATAATGACTCCAGATATGCCTCCATGCATAATGTTGAAGGGTTAAAAAAAAAGGTAAAGATAGTCTCATAGCAGATACTGCTGTAGGAGTAAAGTGTTAGAGACTTCACCATACTAGGTCCAGCATCAAGAGGTGGAGAGGTGGGGTGACCAGCTCCTTTGCTCGCTGGCTTTTCCTTCCCTAACTCAAAGAGCAATCAGGTACCTATTTACAGCTGGGTAGACTGCAGTGTGTCGGTACCATGATTCAAACCCATCACCTTAGCTGCGAGAGACCAGCCTCAAACCACTTTGTCAATCGGACGAACGGTTAAAGGGTATGAATGCTCATTATTCCTGTTGCATACTCTCACACGTCCATCCCAGCTGGTCTTACGTTTGATGCTAAATTCCAGCAATCTTAACCTTGATGATTCGTTGATTGCAATGTCATTCCCTATATAAAATCATACAATGAAAACTAGAAAAATTACAAGCAAGACCAGGAGAATTATAAGAGCAACACTATCCAAACAAAACAAGAATAAGAAAACTGTCAATGGAACACCATACATAAATAGCACAGTGAACATTACATTAGCACTACACGACAAAACCATATGTAGAAGGTTATAAACGATTCACTCTACACTATAGAAATAAAAAACACATAAATAAAACAATGAAATCCTACATTAAAAGTACCACACATAATATTACACCACAAAAAATGAAACAAAACAAAGAAAGCTATCAAAATTACACAAATCCCACTAAGAAAGTTTTGAAAACACTACTTCACAAACAAAACAATATATACAAAACTAACTGTAAGCCCATAGAAAATAACACAAAGAAAATTACTAAAATACTACACAGAGCTATATAAAGAAGCATAAAATAGGAATATACAAACGAAATAACAAAAACGAAACTAATTGTAAATAAAACCATAAAGATAAAACTTAAATCATTATACACACTAAAGTAAATAAGCACAAAAATATATAAAATATGAATACACAAACAAATCAAACTATAAACAAACAACTCCATACAAAGACAGCTAAGTAAACAAAATCATTCAAATAAAACTGAAATAACACTATACATACACAAAGAAACATAACAGGTATATACAAACATTTAAAAAAATCAAACTATAAAAAAGTAAGTCTATGTAAGTGAAACCATACAAATAAAACTGGAAGAATACTACAGAAACAAAACTAAATAACAGTATATCTGCCCCCCCCAACGGAACAATACATTTATATAATACACCATTTCAGCACATGTTAACATGATTTACACACCTTCTTTGTTCTGAGTCTTCCTGTAGCTACAAATAGCTGGCATAATATGAGGCACTTTAATTTCGTGGTTCTGAAGAAAATGAAAAAAAAAAAACACAAATAATGTGAAAAGTGCTAATAAAATTTCAAAAACATCATACAGCCTGTTTCTTGTTCATATTCTGCACTAAATTTTGTGTGTGTGTGTAGCTAAAGCCTCTACAGGATAGCCAGGCTTATACCCATGATCTTAGTTGTCTCTTATATGTCTAGAAAGGGGTTAGCAATCCAGGAGCTTTAGGAATTTACTTTAGTAACATTGAGCCCTCTAAAGATCTACTCTGTGTGTGTGTTTTTTTGTTTGTTTTTTTTTTTAAGGAGAAAGGGATGATGAACCTTACAAAGAAAAGATAGCGTTCCTATCTCACACAGTTCAAAACTATATTTTGGTAGCTAGTTCGAGAGTTTTCATTGAGAATGCGAAAAAAATTACCTTTGGTTCTGGGAACATCGCAATTTTAAATACTGCTTGAAATTTCCCTAGTTTAAAAAGTCTTTCCATTTTTCCCTCCGCAGTCACCTAAAGATCTACCAAATCATCCACTGGTATCTACCGGTAGATCAAAATCGATCGGTTGATGACCCCTGGTCTAGAAGGTCTGCTCCACACGGGCTGGGAGGCGATACTTTTATGAATGGTTATCACTTCATTCAATCTGTATTACCCGGAAATGAAGAGGCTGACAGACTGGCAAAGGAAGGTGGAAAGCGACCCCAGCCTGATACGAAGCATAACTTTCAAAGAGGCAATGCATTTTATCAGAAGTAGATACAGGAACAAGTGGGATGCAGAACATCCAGTCCAAGAAAAAATATAATGCATATTACCAGCTCATCAGAAGAGAATGTGTGATAATCTTCAGACTCCGCATGGGCCACAATAGATTGGGATACCATCCATTCAACAAGCTAAAGATAGGAACTACCGACACCAATAAAATGACTACTGAACATCATCTGCTTCAAAGATGCCCAACATATCAGGAAAACAGAAAGCATATATGGCCATCACTAGTACCATCCTTGGAAAAACTCTATGGAGATACATAGAGCCTCTAGCTTACCACTGCTTTCTTCGAAAATATTCAAGTACACATCTGAGAGTGTATGAAGAAAAAGAGGAATCTGAATTAACAGACCATTACTCAGCTCTAATGTGTTGTTATCAGGGTTCATAGCAAATTTCTTCAAGCATTTTCCAGGCTTTTTCCAGGTCCAGCACGTGATTTTCAAGGATGGGAAACTAATATTTTCCTCATCTAATTTTCTCAGATATAATTATCACTTTGCTGACCAGAAATCCGGAGCATTACCGTCTCCCATTACTGGGTTTTTGCAGATTTCTTTAAAAAGAACTGTTTTTTTTTTTTTTTTTAAATTCATAAAAGATTGAAAAACAGACATCTTTTCCTAGTTTTTAGTGAATTTGTTCAACGTCAGTGCAATAAAATGTTAGTGACATGGATGGTAATGAATAAAATAAGCTTGATTGACGTATTGATTTAACGATTAACCACGTATATCAACATAAAAGGCTAATAAAATTGTGAATAAAATGCAAAAATAAAAAAATGTATTTTTTTGTGTTTGTCTTTTTTGAATGTATTCTGTGTCTGTGGCATCTGACAATGAGCATTTGTAAATGTTTGAGTAGTTAAGTACCTGTAGTTGGAGTCTGAGCTGCTTTTTTCATTAACTGGGGTTGAAGTTGTAGCTGTAGGTCTCTGCAGGAGTCTATGTCTGGATCGTTGATAATCCTTGACTGTGTCTTATAACTTGAAGCAGGGTATCAGGCATAGAGGTACATTGCAATCTGGGCAGTACATGCAAGTCTGGCTTCTGTTCCCTGCAGCCTTACACACTTTACAGTCTGGTTTGTACCTTGCCCTTTCATATTTATCAATGAAGTGGTGCTCAGTAAGTCGTGTTGTTGGGACCTGTGGTTTTGAAGGTGTCACATTGCGACGAAGAATAGCAGGTTCAATAAGAGTCATACTGACATCATGATCTTTGCTTTGATCTTTTTTTGTAGAGTTGGCAGTGTTGTAGGTTATGTGCCCATTGACCAGGGCAGTTTCAACTAAGAAATGATATAAAAATAGGATCTGTGTGGGTAGGGATAGCTTGCACCTAGTTGGCTGAAGTGGTCGACACCTCCCATACTTTTGCTGTATTTTTCTGCAAGCACTGGCTTCTGAATTGTTCTGCCCTAAAGAATTTGTCTTTATAACTGTCTTGTTTATATTATCATTGGAGTGAACAGTAGATAAAAGGTTAAATCTTTTCGTATCATGCTAGGTGACTGTCGGCATGCCTTATCTTCTGTCGCACAAAACACAGGATGATTTGTCTTTTTCAATTTGAGTTGTTTTTTCTTCAGTACTACAGGAAAATGCTTCCTATTTTCAGCTACTGTTCCAAATGCACCAATCTGAATTTCAGGTCTTGAAATAAAGCTGAAGGCTGAATAAAAACTACCACAGAAGAGAATATGTCTCTTGTTGCATTTGAAATTTGAACTAAAACTATGGTGACTTTTCACTGAAAAATGAGTCCAAATAATCTCAGCTCTGAGAGTTTCTTCCTTGGTCACAAATGATGTCACATCTGTAGGTCTCCTAGTAGTGTTAGACGTTTTTGACGTGTCCGAGGGAGTAGTGTTAGATGGTTTTGATGTTTCTGAGGGAAAAACTGCTCCTTGGGGTTGTGTTCTTTTCTGTTTAAAAAAAAAAGGAACACACAAATAACTTATGAGTAGGCCTAAGCTATGTATATTTACCAAGTCAAAGTTCTAAACGCATGAATAACATAGTCAAACAATATTTAACTAGAACAAAAGTTAATATATAGTAATTGGGAGGGTGAAGGTATGATGATATCCTTATAACACTTATGATAAGTGAAAATCTATTAAATATCTAACTGGAAACATCAGGCCTTTACACACACACCCCCTCCCCATCTTTACTATTTTTGTTTGATTTTTTTGTTGGGGTTTGTTTTGTTTTATCGTTTGTGTTTGTTTCGATAAAAATAAAAAAATTGGTAATTTTCATTTATCCTAATTACAGTGATTTGACAGATGTGATGCCACTTTCATGTATCAGCGGTTATTCATGTTATCTGGAATTGAAAACATGTAGGCCTAGGCATATCCTAATTATAACCCTGCAGAGGAGAACGGGATATGTCTCTTCATCATAAATATAACGAAAAAGCATTAAAAATATATTTATTTCCAAAAAATGTGGTGAAATGAACAGTAGGACATGGTCTGATAACAGGGTAGGCTATAGGATATGGAATCGCCATCAATTTCTATTCCTGACCATCTTAAACTGTGTCAGACATATTCCTGTAAGCAGTTGTAAACCAAGAAATTTTATTCAAACACTAATTTTGGCCATGGTTAAAAATAAAACTGTAGTAAATAGGCCTACATTGTAAATTATGGCCGCAAGTACAGTAGGCCTATCTATAAACTGCACTTAGCCTATGTAAATATGTTTTATAAATAAATTTATTACTTACCTCAGTTGAAATGAACGATTTAATACAACTTGAATGTGTAGAGACAAGTTCTTGGTGGTTTTTTTTTTTTTTTAAAGTTTTGCCTCGTTTTGGCGAGGCGCGTCCCGTTCAACCTAGTCAGTTATATTAGGGCGCATATCCAAATATAAAAGGCCCTTAGGTCTGAGGTTGTAAATCAATTTTTTCCCAGTCGTGGGTTTTTGCTCCGCAGTGAATATGTGTAGTTATGTGTTCTTTCGTAGCAGTTAGGGTTAGTATTAGGGTTAGGATTAGTGTTAACCCTAATCCTAACCTTAATACTAAACCTAACCGCTACGAAACAAGACATAACTACATATATTCACTGCGGAGCAAAAACCCACGAGTAATAGGAAATTACCGCTTTGGAGTAACAACCGATGGGCGCGCTAAAAATAAATCTGCTTCACATTGTTAACGCAAATCGCCGAAAACATGAACCGCCAAAAATGTCTGGAAATGGATTTAGTGCGCAAAGGGAAGTAAAAATTCGACAGTAACTGAAGTTTAACGAAAAATACCACCAATAATCGAAAAATGGACAACTTGTAATTTTTTTCCAGGTCCGATGCGGGAAATTCAAGGCTTTTAGCCATTTTTCCAGGCTTTTCAAGGCCTGGAATTTTTTTTTCCGTTTTCCAGGTTTTTCAAGGTTTTTCCAGGTCGCTATGAACCCTGTGTTATTCTCAATCAGACTTGTCTGGCTCATGCATGTTCTATTAATTCAGGCCATTACTCTGCTCCAATGTGTTGTTATTCTCAATTGTTATTCTCAATCTGACTTGTCTGGCTCATGCATGTTCTATTAATTCAGGCCGTTACTCTGCTCCAATGTGTTGTTATTCTCAATTGTTATTCTCAATCTGACTTGTCTGGCTCATGCATGTTCTATTAATTCAGGCCGTTACTCTGCTCCAATGTGTTGTTATTCTCAATTGTTATTCTCAATCTGACTTGTCTGGCTCATGCATGTTCTATTAATTCAGGCCGTTACTCTGCTCCAATGTGTTGTTATTCTCAATTGTTATTCTCAATCTGACTTGTCTGGCTCATGCATGTTCTATTAATTCAGGCCGTTACTCTGCTCCAATGTGTTGTTATTCTCAATTGTTATTCTCAATCTGACTTGTCTGGCTCATGCATGTTCTATTAATTCAGGCCATTACTCTGCTCTAATGTGTTGTTATTCACATTATGACTTGTCTGGCTTATGAATGTACTATTAATTCAGGCCGTTACTCTGCTCCAATGTGTTGTTATTCTCAATGTGATCTGTCTGGCTCATGTATGTTCTATTAATTCAGGCCATTAGTCTGTTCCAATGTGTTGTTATTCTCAATCTGACTTGTCTGGCTCATTAATTCAGGCCATTACTCTGCTATAATGTGTTGTTACTATGAATCAGACTTGTCTTGCTCATGCATGCATGTTCTGTTAATTAATTCAGACATAAGCTTCTGGTACAGGTCTATATCCTTTTTATCCAAACACCTAAAAACCAAAATATTCTGAAAATCAAAGTTTCTTCAGGCTACTTTTTAAATCACAATTTGGGCTATTTCTGATTATGTTGGGCGATTTTGTCTACTTTTCTAATGTAATTTTGGCGAAATCTGAAAAAAATCTGGTTTCTGAAACAATGGTGTCCTCAAGGATTTCATATAAAAGGATTTAGACGTAGTTATATTTAGATATTCCTCAAAATATGCCTAGGATCTTGCTGCAACTGCTGAAACTTTTCTCATTTGCATCATTTATATTTTATGCCTTCTGCAGCTCCCTTGTAGTCTGCTGGGGTCCCTGAAGACGCACTGAAAGAATAAAACTGTTCCCTCAGACTTGCCATAACAGCTGACTAGTATGAGGCTTACAACCTTGTCACGTACAACAAACTGCTGCAGAAACCACCACGGTAAGAGCACATGAATGATTTGATGTAGGCGTCCTACAAGGGAGACCAGCTGCTGTGTTTCCTCCATGCTTCAGAAGGAGCAAAAATGAATGAAACAAACCATTACCCCGACCAATGGAGTCAAAAGATGTATGAGTTAAAACATATTCTACCTATAATGGCCCTACTTTACAAACATGAACTAGTCTTAATATCTGAACTACACAATAAAGAAATTAGTAAATAATTTAAACTTACTTTCGCTTTCATCAGTTCCAAAAGCTGCACTGCTAAATCTGTGGATTAGGAATATAATGAATGAAACAATACTGTATATGCTTCAATCCGTTATCTATGCACATAGTAAACAGTAACCTTTTCACAGTATTCTAATGTGAAAACATGGAGAACACAATACTTGAATGTAAAGTTTAACATTTTTTCACCATGGGTGTCTATTTTGTATCTGTGTACATGACCTTATGAAAAATGACAGACATAATATGCTACAGAGAAAAAAGTGCAAGGACTCATTTCTGCTTCATTTGCTCTTATGTAACATCTCCCACAACGGGAGCTGGTAAAGAGTAAGCTATCAATCTACTTTTATTGTGGTGATCTACATTCTTGCAGGTCATGTTTTACTGTTTTTTCTTATTCCTTACTACTTACTTAGTTGTTCCTCTTCTACCTTTAGGGGGTAGAGGTTTGCCAAAGAGAGCGCCATGCTATCCTATCAGCTGTCTTCCTTTTGTCCTGGTTACAGTTCAGTCCTTGATCCTTCAGGGATTGTCTGATGCTGTTCTCCCAGCAAACTCTGGGTCGTACTGGAGGTCTGGATACCTGGCTCTTCTCCAATTTTGCAGATATGGCCAAACCATTGTAACTGGGACTGTTCCACTCAAGTCTGCGGGGACTGGTTTTCAAGGCCATGATGTATCGTCTGGTTCCGAACCATGTCCCTTCTCATTACTTTGACAACTTTCCTCAGATACTTTCATTTTTTACGTTTCAAGCTGGCTTTTGTGGGTTGTAGTCATTGCCCATGGCTTGCATCCATAAGTCAAGACTGGAATATAAGGTGAAGTGATATACAGCCATCTTTGTCTTCTTGTCAATTTCTCTTTTGCTGAGGAATCCTCGATTTATGGCCTAACTCCCAGCCGCTGCTTTTTGGGTAGCCAATTCTACTTTGATGCCTCCCTTCAGTCTATTACAGCTCCAAGATGTTTACAATGGTTGACCTGTTCCAGGGCCTGTTCTCCTAGCAAAATCTGATATCTTTCTTTCATCTTGTGAGATCACCATGGTTTTTGTTTTAGAGCTGCTGATGACCATCCCTTTCTTCTCTAGCTTTTCCTTCCAGACTTGCAGGTTGGACTGAAGTTGTGCCTCAGATAAAGTTCCATCCTTCGATGTTATTGTTTGGTTTTTGGCCACAATACAACCAACACTCCCTTTACGTCTTTCAATTGTAGAAACTCCACTGTAGAGCAGCTTGCTGCCATCAAGAACTGTATGTCCATGTTTTTTTTTCTTGGTTTCTGCCAGAGCCAGGTTTTCTAATTTTGCTTTCTTCATCTCCTCTTCTTTCCCATTAATACTTCTAATATTCCATAAATCAGTCAGTAATATGTACCAGTTTGTCACCTTTAAGGTCAGTCTGGATTTCTCTGTGGTTTCTTGTAACTGAGTTTAAGGACAAACAGGTGATTGGCCTGTTGTGCCTTTGCAAAGTGGAGTGGCCAGCTTCGCACAGCTTCCATCTGACTGGTTCTTGGTTTTACCCACTACTTCCTCAGACACATTAAAGCACTCAGGTCCAGTCAGAATCCCTCCTCCTTTCTCAACACGGGCTTGGGACTGGCCTCTGCAGAGTTATTACTGTTTTTTCAATTTATTAAACTGATGATATTTTAATGGCAGGTTCACAGTCTGAAAATACCCCAAAAGAAGCTGCTTTGCAAACAAAGCAAAAGAATTCTCCTCCACTGTACCAGACCTTGCATAAAGACAGTCCTTAACGATAAGCAGAATGTACACAGTATGGAAAAGAACAAGATTCTAGAGTTGGTTGACAACATACTGGAAGTAATAAAACAAAGGCAGCCAAAGAGATGCTGAAAGTAAACATATAGCTATGGATACATCAGAAAGACAAAACTCAACCACAAAGCAGATCCACATATAATCAGGTAGATCAGCAACAAGAGCTACAAAAATAATGGAGGTGGAGGCATCTTTACAAAATTAAAGAATGGACAGGAAATTTATATCTCGGTTCTTTAAACAAGACCGCAAGGTCTTACAGGAAATTCATATCTCGGTTCTTTAAACTAGACTGCAAGATCTTTAATATTTTGGACATACGCTCTAAAATAACCGACAGACCTTGTGTCCAGGTTAACTGGACGCGCCCCCACCAAAATGAGGCAACTCTCTTATTAAAAAAAAAACATTTCTTGGCCACCAGACAACTTTCAAACAGCTTCACAGCTGAGGCAGAAATATTAAAATAAACAGCTGCAGTAACTACCGTGTTTCCCCGAAAATAAGACCTACTCCGAAAATAAGCCTGAGCACGATTTTTCAGGATGCTTTCAATATAAGCCCTACCCCGAAAATAAGCCCTAGTGCCCTACCCCTAAAATAAGCCCTATTGCATTTCGTCAGCTAGAATGAGAGACTTGTTGCCGAATGGCCAGTCGGAGTACAGACGCCACTAATGCGCACTTGATAATGAACGGATGTGGTTCATAATTCAATACGCCACTTGTGTGAAATAAAGAAGCAGAATTTTGGCGCCAGCAATTTCTCGTCGCTTTTGTGTGTGCCATCGTTCTTAAGTCTCATAATTTTTGTTGTCACACCTGTCTTGTAAGTCTTCAATTAACACTTGATTTAATGGTAGACTTAAGGGAATAATATTTTGACACAAAGACAAGATGAGTGCAAAAAGAAAGAGCTATTCCGCCGATTACAAGAAAGGAATCGTTGAAGACTCCCGGGGCAAGAATCTTACGGCTTTCTGCAAAGAGAAGAAGCTTGATCTCCGAATGGTCCGAAAATGGTGAGCAGAGTACGATAACCTCAGTCAACAGGTGGAAGAAGGAAATGCTAAGAAGCGCAAGTGTGGATCAGGTCGGCAACCATTATTTTCTGAACTGGAAGACATCATCTGTGAATGGATTGCTGACAGGAGAGCAAAGACTTTGGTTGTGCGCAGGGCTGATATTCAAGCATTTGCCCTTGCAATGGCACCACATTTAGAAATATCCCCAGAAGAATTCAAAGCATCACAACACTGGCTGGATGGCTTCCTTCAGCGATATAAACTGTCTCTAAGAAAATCGACAACACTGTTCAAGCTGGAAGATACTGAAGTTATTAAACGTGCACTTGCATTCAAGTACTTTGTTGATGGCATCGACTTTTCTAAATACCAACTCTCCAACATGATTGCCATGGATGAAACTGCAGTGTTTATGGGCCTAGGATCTCAAACGACAATTGATCAGATGGGTGCCTCATCAATCTACATTTCGTCCACTGGTTACGAAAGTGCACTTGTTACCTGTATTTTGGAAACACGGTATTGTGGAAAACAAGGATTATGCTAGGACCGAGACAGCATTCCTCACAGATTCCCTTATCAGTAATAACAGCCCTAAGGAACTATCATCACCATTTTCCTGTTCACTCCCTATGGAGCACTGAACCTCTATTCCAGCTTATGAAAAATATTTGTACAAGACCAAGAAACATCCATGCAAAATATATATGGCAAAATAAAAATGGATGAGAAAGAAAGCACATGACACAGCTGAAGAGAGATCGTATGGGATAAAAGCTGTGTTTGTAGGAAAGAACTGTAAGGTCTCAAAAGCTAAAGGTGAACGTGTTACTGAGAAGCAAGCAGCTAACATGGCATGAACACCAACGATTTATGTTCAATGTAGCAGATAATGTTGAAACCAAAAAGAATTACCTCAGCATGTTTTGCTTTGGGCTATGTTCAATATCACAGATAATGTTGAAACCAAATGAATTACTTCAGCATGTTTTGTTTTGGACTATGTTCAATGTCACAGACAATGATGAAACCAAATTAATTACTACAGCATGTTTTGGACTATGTTCAATGTCACAGATAATGTTGAAACCAAATTAATTACTTCACCATGTTTTGTTTTGGACTATGTTCAATGTCACAGTGTAGGAATCCTCCTGTTGCGTGGTGATGATTATCGATATGTTGGTGTTCTTGATTGGTACTACTGGCAAGGGCGATGCCAGAAAATGTCGGGCTTAAAGTCTCTATTGCCGACTTACGAATGTTCAACGCAAAATATATATAGTGAGCCGTGTAACTCTATGGCCAAAGAAGATAATGTCAACACGGTACAGTGACGACTGGCACGTCAATTAGATTGGAGCCAAGTATTAAAGTTGAAGACATAATTTATTGTGCACTGACATGTACATTAACATCACAAAGTCAGACGACGTAGCATCATTATAATGGCATGGCATAAACGTTATGTATTCTGATCAATCATGGCTGATCAATCATGTAGAAGTAGGCATCAACATCAATAGTATAGGTTACAGCATCGGGGCATTACAATTCATTGCATTTCAATCATGAACTTGATTGAAATCTTATAACGGCCGACCTCTCAAGGACGGCGGTGAACTTCACGGCCGGTAATTCTATCATGCCTTTCAATACAGAGCTTGCCTACAACGCCAAGGGTTTTATTGAATAACTAACCCTCAAATATGTACGAAGAATAATCCTGATAATATTCGGTCAGGATCTGGATCCCACTAACAACACAACATGGCATATGTGTTGAAATACAGCCAGATTATAAGAAAAATGACGAAATTAGCATATTAAGAATATGCAACGAGCCCTGCACTGGCTAACATATATACTCCCAACCAGGAGGTTTATAATCTCTACATGACTGCTTCCCTCAATCCGGCAAGACTTACAAATCGGCTCCGTCTAGAGACAACCGTCTCAGGCCATAGGCATTTGGCATTCCCCCTTCGTAATCTCCATCTTATTCCCCCTGAGCGCACCCGTTGCGCTTCTGTGTTCAACTTCGTGTCCAATCGCGCGTAACTAATTAATAATATATATATTCTTAGCTGTGCTAAACATTTAAAATTACGCGCGCAAAAAGAACGCAACAGATACCTTCCCTCCATGAGACAAAAAAAAAGCGAAGCTTTTTTATTTATTTAACTTATACCCACGACATCGATCAAGTTCATTTTCACAATTAAAGTAATAGCATTTAAATGTGAAGGTATGTGTTAACAATAATATGAGAGGTAAAGTTTGGAAAAAAGAAAATAGATTCCAAATTCAAAACTCAAACAAAAGAAATGACACATAATGTATCAAAATGGTACAAAAAACAAGTTAAGAAGTCGCAAATGAAATAAAGATACTGAAATAAAGTAGAGAAGAATGGAAAGAAATGGTGATAAATGGAGACAGTAATCAAATAGGATGATAAAAGAGAAAATCTCAATCAGTGAACGCAATTAAATTAAGTAGTGTATGTATGCGAATATCTGTAAGAGGAAGAAATAATTAAATAAAATCAACACGAAACACAACATACTCGAAGAAAATAACATGATCCAAATGATGTGTAGGCAAGATTAGCCACACAGCAAGTACGCCACAATGGTCACATGAATTATGTCTATGTGCCAAAAATTATTAAGTGCGGATGATGCGCGGTTATAAAATAATTAGGGTGTTATGGAATAGCGTATTTCGAGTACTGAAATAATTAAGTGAATATGAATGTCATAGATGTCACCCAAAGTTATGGAAATTTAAAATGTTACCAAGTAATCTATAATGAAAGTAACTTCAATTAATTAAAATGTCAAGAAATCATCACGTAAGCAATGAAGATTGTCTTCAGCTCATATCGAAGTGAATTAAAATCATGAAACTCTGTGAAAGTTAAATGTCCTGTAATCATTTATGTATCTAATAAGTTCGATGTATGTCAATTTATGTTTCCAGTGGAATAGAAGTAAACTTACACCACAGTTAGTTTTGCACCAACACAATTACTTCTAGTTATTTGAAATGAAAAGCACCAAAATAATGTATTAAAAAATGGTGCGAAGAATGTAATGATATATTCAAAGGTTAGGTTATTAACGGAAAACCCATAGTAGTACGTGTCGGTATAGTTCGTAAGCAATCATTCATAGTGCTGACTTGGTCACGTAGTGGCGTCACAACTTGAGGGGAGCAGAGGCTCGGTAGAGTCAAGGTGGTTTCGAGAGAAAAAATTCATCCATTGAGGTGTCAGTATTGCGGATGGCTTGAGTAGCGAAAACCAAATTACAGACGATGATAGAGACTCGTGCAAGAATGAAATTCGTGAGGTATGCACTCGTAAGTCCAATAATCGTCCGCAGTAGTGACGAAATGACCCAAAAAAGTCTCAGCAGTAAGCGTAACGACCAAATAAGGGTTAACAATGTGATGTTCATCATAGCCTTAAGTCGTGTAGTTCAATCCATTGACGATAAAAGTTATGCACATGCACAACTCCGAGTCCCATCATAAATACGTTCCTGTGAATAAAGAAACGAAACGTTCCTTTTGGTAAAAGTATGATATTTTTAACGCAAGAATTTTAATAAATCTTACCGCATGTGGTCTGGTACTTCCTTGACCACTGTTCCATGACCGTTGATCCTTTCTTTAGGAGACAAGAAAAGGTAGTAGTGATAGCAGTCAAAACAGTGATGAATGTATTACCGATATAGGAAGAACAAAAATACCAGCGTGAAATGGAAGTCGCGCTGTGAATAATGTGCTGCAGAAAAAATTGGCCCAAGATAAAACAAGAGCAAACATGAGTGTACGCAATGATGTAAAGAGTAGACATAAATATAAAAAATGATATCGAAGCCAATAGGAAAAATAAAAATAAGTGTGTAATGACAACTGGATGTCACAGACATCGCGTATTACCAAGAAAATACTGAGTTAACCGGCCCATTAAATAAAAAATAAAAAATATAGAAACAACAAGTGAAGAAATGCGAAACAGCCAAGACATAATAAAACTAAAGAACTGTCAATATGTAAGAGGAAATCAAGTAAACAGGAAGAATTAGCAATTAGCAATAACGGAAGAGACAAGTTCCAAAAATATACCAGAAAGAAAGAAGAAGCACGCACACACAAAACAACTATTAAGTGCGTGGTGCAGAATTTTGCACAAGTTGTACATCTAGAAGATGGTGTGCAAAAATCGAACCATGTTTGAAATGCACAGCTCTGTGAGCGTCATGAAAGTTTTCAAAACGAACAAAAGCAAGCTGATTAAAAGATTTTTGTAGTTCGAACATGCGAACAAATTTAACATTACCGACTCTCTGAAAAAATTTTCGGAGTGCATACCAAGTGGTATGAGACGGAATGTTGCGCACCAGAACAGTGCGATTCAATGTAATATGATCTCGGCCAGATCGCAACTGAGCCCGAGTATCATTTAAATTATTATGTTTAGCGTGTAGTGAGCGCGAAGAGGAATTTGTACGGACATGTAGATTCTTGCATGTCGTAATAGTTGGAAAATCACGGTTGTACTTGTGATTATCATGATGAATATTAATATCATCAACGCGCCGAATAATGTCACGACTCTTACAAGTGAATTTTGTGTCACCTTTGACAACATCATTCACACTATTGGGAATATAAGTCCCCTGAGCATGCTGTATATAACGATTCTCATCGAAATAAATAGAACCAGTGTGAACGATATCGGTCACACTATCATCAAATGGAACAAACTTGTCTGTCCCTGTACGTCTCAGATTCCGCAAGTTTGGAATGTTCTTAACATACTTTTTAGGCTTCTCATGAAATGAAGTGACATGATTTTGTTGATTATGGGAAACAATTTTATTTGGGGGCTTAAGATGATACGATAAACTGTTTGTCACCCCGTTTTTACTGTTATCGACATGTCGCCATGACGAACTCCCAGAGGAAGCAGTATAGTTACGACCAGATACACTGGCATCAATCAGGGTGATGTCGAGGAAAGTTGTAACTACCTCTGTATGATATTTTTACTTTGGCAGGTTGTACAGACCTGTTTGTATCATACTTGGGACTACCGGCATGTTGTACAGTAGTATTTTCATTATTAAGATTTGACAATATATTTTTATGTAACACCACATCGAGTAAATCATCAACCCTAGTTCTCATTTTCACAATTTCCAAATTTTTGAGTGAAATCTCTTCACTCTGCCTCTTATTTAACTCTATCAGGTTAACAACTTTACTTCTATCATCAAGTAATGACTCAATGTGAGCCAACGTATCGAGGGTAAAATTTTCTTGTCGACCCTTAAGTTCTCGAATTTCGAGTTCAAGTGCTGCCACTTTACTCTCCAGCTTTTCCTCCTGAAGCAGGGGGGCATGAGATGGAATTTTCTGTGTTTTCCTTTTCTCCAATTCTATCTCCCTCATGGCTTTTATTTTTCTTGCCATTTTCATAAATCTCTTTTTATGGGCTTCCACCGTATGTGGCTGTAGTAGGGCAACTTGAACATTAAGACCCAGAATTTGGGCAGCCTGTGCCTGAATGTTATCTTGTAGTTCCTGAACTTCCTGCGTGAGATTTTTCACCTCGACATGCCTATCTTCCATCTCTTCCAACTCTTTAATCTTACACAATGCTGAATTCAATGCAGCTTGCGCACCAGTAAGTTCCAAGTTCGATTTATGTAGATCACCTGTAAGTTTGGACACTGTCTCATGTAGTCCGCTCTCCTCAGCAGTATCCCCCAACAACTGTATCTTTTCATGACGACACCTTTTTTCGTGAGTTATTTGTTCCTCATGAAAATTGCCTTTGCGTATAGCGCGGAATATATTTTTCATTACATTACCATGTGGTTCATGGGTGTAATTCACTAAAAACAAACGCAGATCCTTACGCAGTAGTTGTGCCAAGTCCGTGGCAATATTTATATGTGGGATAGAACGAAAATGCCAACTCGCAAAGTCATCCAAATCTGATGCCGCCTGACATAAAAAACGATTCATCACATATTCTTCAAGTTCTGGGCCTTGAAATCTCTGATCCTTACCATTCTGGAGCATCATCTCCAATACAGGTATCATGTCATCCGTAGACATTTTTGTCTATGTTATATGAGGTCCCGACAACAACCAAAAAGCTACAGACTTTCATAAATGGGTGCTTGCGTAGAATAGAGGGATTAAAATGGTATGACAAGGTTACCAACGTAGAACTGATGACAAGAACTAGACAAGTGCCAGTGGAACAAGAGATGAGAAGAAGACGATGGCGATGGATAGGACACACACTGAGGAAACCTGTTGATAGCATTACAAGGCAGTCCTTGTTCTGGAACCCCCAGGGCAAGAGAGGCAGAGGAAGACCAAGAAGTACATGGAGAAGAGAGTTGGAAACAGAGGTGAAAATGATGAGGAGAACATGGAAAGAACTTGAGATGATGGCACGGGACAGGAGGACTTGGCATGTGTTTGTTGAAGGCCTATGCTCCTTTGGGAGTGGAGGGTTATGAATGAATGAATGAATATGAGGTCCCACTTACCTAATCAAATATCACTTACTGAGGGTAACAATGTATCCTGTAATTAGCATGTGACAAGTTCCTGTCCAGAGAACTCGTATACCAATTATCATCAATCTCAGTAATATGTTATATTACTACCTAGCCATTAATTATTCATGCATTAAAATCATATAAGTAGAAAATACAAGATGTAGACAATGAGAACAATGGTTACAAAGACGAGATACTAAGGAACAAATGAAAACATTTGCAGAATCAACTGAACAATAAAGTAGAACTAAAAAGGACAATTTTGCAAAGAGCGCAATGACACTGCGATCAAAATGACAAGACAAGTAACAATACAAGGTATAAACATAAAGTGTATAAAAATAAACAATAGTGAGGTTGAGGGTGACGTTTACGAACAAAATACATCATAAAAATAAGGTACAGATAAAAAATTACTACGAAAACAACAGTATAATACCTGACGAAACAGCTAAACAGTTACTATTATAAGAAACAAGTAGCGATCCAAACTTCAGCAAGGTTTTTAGCCTTGAACTGGAATTATCGCTCAATTGAAACTTACAAACTAAATCCTACAGAACGTCTGACAAGAGCCCGAATTAGCTTCGAGATGAACCTCGTTTGTCAGATCGGCCTCCCTACCGCCCACGTGAAACAATAAACATAGAACATGCAATACAAATAATATTAGAATGGACATATTAAGAAAGGCTCATCAATAACATGCAACAGTGGTACAAAGTACAAACAATCAGTGACCACTTATCCTTTTAAGAAGAAAAAATTCCCGGCCCTCGCAAAGCTAGCGATGATGGTTCTCGGGTGTTGCATGTAGGTGCTTGAATATAGGACGTGATGCAGTCCAACGTTGATCTTTGCTATAGTTTGAACACCGGATCATTAAAGGTCAAGGAGGTTGACCGTTAAGAGACAAGTCGTGTCCTTGAAGTTATAAATTTGCTGTATCAGTTCTCGAAGCATGAGTTCTTGATTACAGAAAAAATTCTTATCCCCTTTGACTGGCCCACCAGATGTTGGACGCTTCCTAGATGTTGGAAGGTTCGTTTGTTGCAGGGGTGAATGAATATATAGATCTGTTGGTGTTCTTGATTGGTACTACTGGCAAGGGCGATGCCAGAAAATGTCGGGCTTAAAGTCTCTATTGCCGACTTACGAATGTTCAACGCAAAATATATATAGTGAGCCGTGTAACTCTATGGCCAACGAAGATAATGTCAACACGGTACAGTGACGACTGGCACGTCAATTAGATTGGAGCCAAGTATTAAAGTTGAAGACATAATTTATTGTGCACTGACATGTACATTAACATCACAAAGTCAGACGACGTAGCATCATTATAATGGCATGGCATAAACGTTATGTATTCTGATCAATCATGGCTGATCAATCATGTAGAAGTAGGCATCAACATCAATAGTATAGGTTACAGCATCGGGGCATTACAATTCATTGCATTTCAATCATGAACTTGATTGAAATCTTATAACGGCCGACCTCTCAAGGACGGCGGTGAACTTCACGGCCGGTAATTCTATCATGCCTTTCAATACGGAGCTTGCCTACAACGCCAAGGGTTTTATTGAATAACTAACCCTCAAATATGTACGAAGAATAATCCTGATAATATTCGGTCAGGATCTGGATCCCACTAACAACACAACATGGCATATGTGTTGAAATACAGCCAGATTATAAGAAAAATGACGAAATTAGCATATTAAGAATATGCAACGAGCCCTGCACTGGCTAACATATATACTCCCAACCAGGAGGTTTATAATCTCTACATGACTGCTTCCCTCAATCCGGCAAGACTTACAAATCGGCTCCGTCTAGAGATAACCGTCTCAGGCCATAGGCATTTGGCATTCCCCCTTCGTAATCTCCATCTTATTCCCCCTGAGCGCACCCGTTGCGCTTCTGTGTTCAACTTCGTGTCCAATCGCGCGTAACTAATTAATAATATATATATTCTTAGCTGTGCTAAACATTTAAAATTACGCGCGCAAAAGAACGCAACACACAGATAATGTTGAAACCAAATGAATTACTTAAGCATGTTCTGTTTAGGACTACAAAGTCATACCTGTACGGTCTGCTTTGAATGCATAAAGCAAAGCATTTCTGTGTGGCAAAGCTTTGACATTGTCCTCAACTATTTTGTCAGCCATGTTCATAACTGCTTCTGCACTCTGCATTGATGTAAAAGAAAAAAATTATCACTGTGTTATGTTTGCAGATTTCATCATATCTGGAAGATGCTTTACACTTATACAAGAAAAAGAAAAAAAGTATGAGAGGCCTCAGGGATGTGGTTTTACAGAAGAATGTTAAAAATAACACGGCCTACTAAAAACGAGTAAAGACAATATCCTGAAAGAGGTCAATGGCCTTGTGTTAGAAGGAAGCAATCCATTTTCCTTGGGCATGACTTCCACATTAATGACTCTAATAAAGGCAGTAGTCAGTTCAAGGTCCCTAACATCTCCGAACATGCAATGAGGAGAAAGTTGGAATATATAGTGACACCCCTCGAAGATTAAATGAAAAAGAAATACAGGACGACAAAGAGAGAATATACTGGACAGTTTGACATTATGGCATGAAAAGAAGTCAACAAAAAGAATTCATAAAAGAGTACAGGAGGCAGGATCCCGCGGAAAGACATGATCTAGGTGATTTTATATGAAAAATAAAATCTCAGACATTATTTCTGGACAAATTTCTGCAAACAATCGAGAAGAGAACTGGAGACAATGATGAAGAGGTGGACAAAACATTTTGAGGAACTTCTCAATAAAGCAGGTCCACAAGATCCACCAGACATCCATCCAGTCAGCAGAAGAAGAGTGTCACGGCATATTTAGAAATATAGATTGGCGACATCGTTATCAGCGGGTTTTGGCAACGCTGATAACTTGTTGAAAAACCGGTTAGTCAGGGCGACACCGGAAGTGAAAAAGGAAAGGCGCGAAAGAGGCAGTGAACGCTTGGCCTTTGTCAGAGAGTGACGGACATTTTTGTGGTTCCCTTGTCATTGAATGTGGAATACGGGTTATAGTGATTTAGGCTAGTGGACATAATTATAATTCTGGAGTGGTTTAGTGTC
Organism: Oreohelix idahoensis; assembly: GCA_024509875.1. NCBI lineage: Eukaryota > Metazoa > Mollusca > Gastropoda > Stylommatophora > Oreohelicidae > Oreohelix > Oreohelix idahoensis. The sequence continues at coordinate 168,218 of JAMPIV010017301.1, forward strand.
CAGTGATATTATTGTCAGGACATCGGGTATCATTTGTCAGTGGATCGGTTTTTCCGTTGTGTAGTTTCCAGTTCGCCATAGTGAGCAATTGTTCAGTACTAAGTCTATATACTGTCATACTGTCGTTTGTTAGGAGTATTTTGATATATATTAATTCGAGAAGTTTCTCGGGCAGTATTTTATGTATTCCATATTGTTTCAGCCGTGTGTGGCTATACTGTGTGTAGTGCTTAATTAAAAGGGAATTCCTGTAGAAAATGTTATCTTCCTGTGTCAACCGTTTCATGTTGTGGTCGTATCCTTAGATAATGAGCCAGGTATTGAATTAGCGTCAATGTTAAATCCACAGCAGAAATAGAGGAGTTGACAAAGAGCTACAAGTCAAATGTGAAAGAAGATATTAAAAAACACTGAAGAGATGGCACAGGACACCTTTCTGCGCAAAGATGTCCTCATTCAAAATGAATTCATTATTAACGTACCAGGGTATGGGTGGTAATGATTCTCTATTTCCTATAATCTCTGACGTTTTGAATTTGTTCTGCTCTATAGTTTCCTTATCATGCATGCCCTAAGGTTGGTTTATGTCTTGGAGTTTTCATTGTGTATGGATTCATCAGATAATATAAAATGTTCACATATTTGTCTTCTTATGATGTGACCAAAATAATTGAATGCAGCATTATCATCATTTTCTTTTGTGCTACTTTGGGGGAGCATGGAGTCAGAACTGCAGCTGGTCCACTTGCAGGAAGCCTGTACCGAGCAGACAGATGTTCCAGAAGTGGAGGTTTCTGTGGCACATGATGAAGTTGCCAGCCCCATGCACAACTTAATATTAGTCACCTTGTATGACATAACCCAAGGAGGGTGCACTAGTTGTATTCTCTCTTCTGAGACCCCTAAGAGCTACATAGGCCAAAGTATTTTAATGGTCTGAACTGTATTCTCATGATTATCTCAGGTTTTATTGTTTCTGTGATACTTTCTCAAAATATACTACATTCACATGCCCTGTTACTGATCCACCAACCACTGGCTGCTGGTCTGCAGCAAGTTTCTAGGAAAGTAACTATGGTTAATTCAAAAATCACACTGGAATTCCACTAAGAATAATTACGATTCAATACTTCCAACATTTCCCCTCGGTAAGAGGTAGAATGAGATGGACAAACTCAAGGAGAAGATAACTTCTTGACAAGAAATGCAAGGAATAAAAAAGACATGGAAAGACCTTGAGCAGACGGGACAGAATAGGAGGGACTTGGCATCAATTTCTTGCCATCCTCAGAACACAAAACAGAAATCGCACACCATAACTGTTAGCCATCTTTTCTTGATAGGTTACTAACTTTTAACATATATAAATAAGAAGTCTGCAATAATAACTGATTAATGAATCCATAATGTTACAATTAATTTCCTCACCTGGCCATTAATAATCATGGCTTTCAAAAGAAAACTGCCATAATTATGCTGCAACGTCTCGTCAAATTTCGGCGTAACTGTATACAGCTGCAGCGCTGCCTCGTTAAAACCCTCGGAAACCAATTGGCATGACTTCTGCATAGACGCAGCACGATAAACTCCCCTTTCTGATATTATTTTCAGCAGCTGAGGAAATTGAAAATCATGCAATGAAACGGGAAACACAACAGTAATATTCACTTTATATAGTCGATGCACAGAAAAATACTTCAACTTCAGACTAACACAACAAATTATGAAAGTTAAAAGCAACTCTATAATAACAAGAAATAACTTGTTTAAAATGTTAGGGCTTTACAATAATCAGAGATTTAAAAACGCATCTAAATCTATTGTATACAGCAGGGCAAAAAAAAGTATATTTACAAACATAGTGATTTTCATGCCAATAAAATTGACATACTGTGCATTCCCTGCCATCCATGGGGGCTCCTAAAATATGCAGGGCCAAAATATAGTGATCTGGTTTTGAGCTGTCCCAAGGACTCATCACGTCCGACACAGAACCACCTTCCAGTACCATCACCTGCCATCTACCCACTATGAGATCCTCATGCATGCAGTTAACCAAGCAAAAGTCAAGGGTTAAGTCTGGAGCTCAAGATTCCCCTTCACCTAGTGTGCAATGCCGGGTTCTCATCATGTTGCGCCAGTGGGAATCACAGTGCTGGGGGGTCACTCTGGTGTGGCTAATCAATACCTGAACTTTAAGCCAGGCAACTCAAGAACTCGGAGGTTGCAAGTCTCCAGGGAGCACTGCGTGAAGGTGCTTTAGGGTCTTGGTTTGTCATTCATTCATCACCCTTCAGATCCCCAAGGAGCACAGACCTTCAACAAACTTATGCCAAATTTTGCTGTCCTGTGCCATCAGCTCAAGGTCTCTCCATGTTTTCTTCCTCCCCTTCATGTCTGTCTCCAGGTTCTCTTCTCCATGTGTTCTTTGGTCTCCCTCTACCTCTCTTACACTGGGGATTCAGAACAAGGACAGTCTGGTAACGCTATCAACAGGTTTCCTAAGTGTGTACTAATCCATCTCCAGCATCTTATTCTCATCTATTGTTCCACTGGCACTTGTTTGGTTGTCTTGGTTTGTCTAACGCACTTGTGGTGTCTGCCCATGCACACCACATGTTTGATTTATTGAGTTTGAGTTAGTGCTGATAAAGGCGGCACTATTTGGAATATTGAAAATGAGGCGCACCGGAAAATGATGTAGAAGATTGTTGATATGTGTATGGCCAAGGTGGAGTAAAACCTTGAGCTTTGTGACAGCTGTGTTTTTTGGCTGTGTTTTCTTTTAAGTTCCAGTAGGAACCTATTACGAAGTGTTTACCTTCTGACAGGAGATGGTTTGTACAAGAGAATGAATAGAATTAATACTGTAAGGATGATGTTCTGTAAATAAGGATTAATCTTGATGAATGGATATGTATGCTACAATGGATATAAGTTATTAAAGGATTTCGAGTTCGTTTCTAAAGGAAGGCTGTCTTAGTTCCTCATTGGTGAGTGGGTCAGTTAAAGAACCCGCATGTATGTTGTGTAGTATGGAACAAAAACTATAATCGTTGGGATATGTCACCCTGGACATAACAGAGTAACGAGCAGTATTATGAAACAACAGCAGGAGCAATCAAATATACATTAACATCAACATATACTTTAACTGTGGACAGGGGTAGCAATTTACCTGAAATAATAATAAACGAACACACAATATATTCAAACAACGCCCCACCACAGATATGGGAGGCTGTCGTCCGTTGGATTTGAAGGACATATGAAGGTTGCTCATGCCATTTGCAGACAGAGTCCTATGGTGGGACAATATCGGGAAGTTTGATCAATCTGTCTCTGTTCAAAAATGAACATTTTTATGCAGAGATAGCTGTTGTAATGCAATTCCGTGCAGATATGAAATTTGCAGTATTCGTATACTAGGTCATGCCCAGACCTGGTACCTTATTTGAGAATTTAAAAAAAACATTATATCCATGACTAAATCGTTCACGCTTATTCACCATGAGAGGGATGCTATACCAATCTGATGAATATCTTCACGGGAGAAATATGAATCTGAGATTTTACGAGGAGGTCGTTTCGCTGAACAAGTGGACTCTGAAGTACTACATCAAACCGTTAGGACATTGACAAGGTCACCTCATCAGTTTATTCGGTCACTCATTGGAAATTAACATTTCGTCTCTATCATTATATATTGACACTATCTCTACAATGTGTCTCACACGAGTGAAGGTCACACATTTTCGATGTTGAATTCATTGCCAAGATTCCTATTGAACTGAATACTCAGTGAACGAGTTACGAGAACGTCTTCAGATTACGTCATCATGGTTGCTGATTACTACATTATAAGATTACTACATTATCCACTTTGGATTTCAATTTAATATTGCATGGAACGTTGCATTGGAGTTACAGCGAAGAATGGATGCTCATGGTCGATTCAGATAAGTAATGTTATGTAACGTCATGGTTGTTGGTCCTATCATTGTTGGACAAATCTCGCTTCTTTTATGTTATATGTTTCTTTTCTTTGTCTCTTGCGGGCGACTGTTTAGGAGACATTTTACGTTTCAGTGTCGTATTTCTATAGGTTGATTGCATTAATTTCTTTTAGGGATTCAGCATTTAGTGCTGTCGTGATTACCGCTCTGTTTGAAATTAAGGCTTTCATGCGCGTTAGCTGTGCTGTGATTCGTCGTATTTTTTTTAAAATTTCAATTTTGTTTGGAAATTTAGTCTGGCGTGGGTCTTTCCTGGCTATCTTTTGTAAGATTTACATTAATTGTAAATGTATTGGTCGTCTCGTTTATTACTGGTGGAAACTTTAATTTTCTTTTGTCTTAGAATTTTCGACTATTTACAATTTTGTCGTTTCCTTATTTTATTTCCATCCATGTCTGTCGTTATTCATGTCATGTGATAATTTTCCTTTGCAGCATACATATGATTCATTATTTATTGATTAACCATAATTCTATAATATTGTTTGCGATATATCCTACGATTCTTGTCGATAACAAGAAGCAGGATCATAAACGCTAATTATTATATTAATAAGCGTCTAAGTGAGTTGTGCAGGTGATATAGTTATATATATATATTCACATTGTGACTACACCAATCAGACACACTATTCCATAGTGTGATGGACTAAGTAAGGCAGAGGATAACATAGATATTGATTTATTGTTTAGAAAAGTTATACTTTGTGGTATACTATGGCGACTCTTGACTATTTTATTAAACAAGGCAAAGCTCTGAGTATGGAGGGTGATATTTTTAAAAATTTTGAGTTGACTGCATATGAAAAAGCAGAGGCAAAAGAAGAAATAGAAAGAAATGAGAATAGAGAAAAAGAAGAAAGAGAAAGAAATGAGAAAAGAGAAAGAGAAGAAATAGAAAGAAATGAGAAAAGAGAAAGAGAAGAAAGGGAATTTGCTATGGCGCAAGAAAAAGCAAATAAGGAAGAAAGAATTCGTATAGCAGAAATCGCTGCGGAACGAGAGAAAATGGAACATGAAAAGGCAATTCGTTTAGCTGAAATTGCTGCCGAGGAGGCAAAATTTGAAAGGGAGAAAGCTTTTGAGGTTGAGAAACTTCGTTTTCAACAACATCATGTTTCCCATGATTCAGATAGTAAGGGGTCATCGAAGAAGGCAATCACAACCCCTGACTTTAATTTAAGACTACCACCTTTTTCTCCCCCTCACGACGATATAAGTTTTTATTTATTAAGATTTCAGGAAAGAGTCTCTTGTTTAAATATTGATAAAGATTCATGGTCTGGTGTTTTTTCGGGTCTCCTCACAAGTGATGCAGTTGGGGTCTATCTGGGTATAGACCAAGATAAAAGACATGATTTTCAGGTCGTAAAGGCAGCATTCATACGCAGATATGGTCTGGATCAGGAAGGCTATAGACAAAAATTTCGATCCATGTTGCCGGTAGAAGGTAAAAATTTTGAGGATTTTGTTTCCTCCATAAAACTATGTCTCCAAAGATGGGTTGAACAGGCTTCTATACCTAAAACTTTTGAAGGATTATGTGATCTCTTATTAAGAGATAAAATTGTTTCTTCGGTAAACCAGGATATTGTATCATTCTTACAAGAACGTAATCCGACTAGTATCGAGGAAATGGAAAAATTAGGTCAAGAATTTTCCGTTGCTCATCCAAACTTGTCATTGAGCAGAGCAAAAGTCTTGGACTCATCTAATGCGTGTGCTGCGACACACGGGAGATCGCGCACTCGTAGTTTGGATAGACGATATAATCATAGAGAAAATAATCACACATCCTATAGGGGTAAATATAATTTTTACCATAATCGCTCACCTTCACGGGGTAGAGACAGGCATAATTTCAACAATTATAACAACAACCAATGGTATTGAAATAACCAGTATTCACACAATAAATATACTGACAATCATAATTTGTCACCACGGGGTGGCCATTATGACAGGGACAACAATGGACATTCTCATTCATACAATTTTTCAGATCGCAGAAGATCTCACTTCGTTAGAAGTCATAATAGAGCACGCTCACAAGCCAATGCTTGTCAGACGGTAGATATAAATGTCAGTAATGACATTCATCCAACCAATAATCATGCCAATGCGTGTAACGTTGATTTAGAAAATTCTAATAATTGTACAGAATGTAAGATGTTATTTCAACCTGTAGCTACACCACGGCTTAAATGTGGACATGTGTTACCAGTGTTGTCGTCTTATGATGGTGTTGGTACTCTCACTATACATAATGGGTTTTTGTTTAACACTCCAATTAAAATTTTGAGGGACACGGGCTGCACAACGGTCGGGATAAGAAGGTCGTTAATCCCTCCGTCGTGTTTCACTGGAACGTCTGTTAAATGCATAACTTTCGGAGGCACGGTAGAGGTATATCCCATGGCCGACGTAACAATAACCACGCCATTCTTTTCTGGGAAAGTTCGTGTATGTGTTCTCAACCAGCCTTGCTGTGACTTGATTTTGGGAAACATAAAGGGTATAAAAGAATGTTCTACTGATGAAATTTCTGCATGGGAAAGAGAATATCTTTCTTTATCCAATGCTGTGACTACTAGAGAACAGCTGGTTGCAGAAGCAAATGAACTTAATGATAGCAATAATATCCCACACGGGACAACAAGTCATTACATAGATAAAAATTCATCCATTAACCAACAAAAAGATGGCTCTTCTTTGGGACGTTTATTCACTTTAGCTACGGCTAAAACTATTACACATACAAATAATGCCAGACATTGGTATCAATTTCATGACAATATTTTGATATGTTGTTTTGACAATTATTCTTCGGTACTAAGACAAATTGTAGTACCTACGTCATTTCGATCACTAGTTTTATCTAATGCACATGATGTTCCTTTTGCGGGTCATATGAGGATTGCCCGCACAGCTTATAGATTGATGGCACATTTTTTGGGGCCAGGGGTTCATAAGGACGTCGCAACGTTTTGTAAATCATGCACTGTTTGTCAGGGAGTTGCACGTAAGGGTGCGCATCAGTTTGCACCCCTACAGATCAGAAGAATCAAATTCTCAATCTATTGAAATCTTTTGAAGACGTGTTGTCTGATCTGCTTGGACGAACTAACATTATTTCTCACGAAATAAAATTATCAGATCCCATTCCGATTAAGTTACGACCGTATGCAATTCCTTTGCATATCAGAGAGCAGGTTGATAGCGAGGTCGACAATATGTTGAAAATGGGGATAATCTCTCCATCAGATTCTCCATTTTGTTTTCCGATGGTAGCAGTACGGAAGAAAGACAAATCTATTCGTATATGCATTGATTTCCGTCGACTAAATAAAGTCACGATATCAGATTCTGAACCAATGCCTTTGCTGGAGGACTTGCTACCTCGAAGGGTTTGTTCCAATACAATGTCATGTGTTTTGGGCTCAAAAATGCGCCTGCAACTTTTGTACGGATGATGCGTCGAGTATTTGGGAGCCGTTCTGATCTAATATCTTATATAGATGACATTTGCATGTTTCATGACACATGGGAAGAGCATGTAAATGGTGTACAATCTTTACTACAGACACTAAGAATACACAATCTCACAGCCCGTCCATCCAAAATAGAAATTGGATTCAATGAAATTTCATTTCTAGGACACAAAATTGGCAAACATGTAATACAACCTGATGAATCTAATTTAAAACGCATACTTGATCTTACAATCCCAACTACAAAGAAGCAAGTACGGAGTTTATTAGGATTGGTGAATTTTTACCACAAGTTTATTCCAAGGTTCTCGTCTTTGACTGCTGTCTTATCTGATCTAACTAAAAGAGGTATGCCTAACAAAGTAGTTTGGACAGAACAATGTAACCAGGCATTACAAAACATTAAGACTCATTTTTCACAGTATCCGATATTAATACTGCCAGATTTAAAAAGATCATTTACTGTTGTAACAGATGCTTCGCTCCACGCAATAGGCGGGTGTTTGGGACAAAGTTTTGATGGCAAGTTTCATCCGATCTACTACTTGAGTAGGAAACTGTTGGAAGCCGAATCCAAATACTCTATTTTCGACAGAGAACTTTTAGGTATAGTATGGACTTTGAATAAACTTCAAAAGTATGTGGTACGTACGCATTTTACTATAATGACAGATCAGAGATCATTAACGTATCTGCAGACCTGTAAATCACCAAGTGCAAGACTTACAAGATTTGCATTGCAGTTGCAACCGTAAGACTTTGATATCGTCCATATAGAAAGACATAATAATGTAATCGCTGATACTCTGTCGAGAGTAATACATTGAACTATGTAACTGTCCTGGGTACAGGAAGTGACAACAAACATTATTTCTGTTCATAATCAATTGATAGGTAGATTATATAGCGATATTTTCGTAGCATTAATATGTTGCTCACAAGTTGTTGCCACATATTTTAACTGCATTTCACTCATCGTGATATCATTTCACTCATCGTGATATCATTTCACTCATTGCTTGAATTTGATTTTCCTTTTTATCATTATAGTTAAGTATAGTTAATGATGGCCTGGAAACCTGCAGTTTCCAGTAGCGCGCAGGGGGGGTAATATGTGGTGTCTGCCCATGCACACCACATGTTTGATTTATTGAGTTTGAGTTAGTGCTGATAAAGGCGGCACTATTTGGAATATTGAAAATGAGGCGCACCGGAAAATGACGTAGAAGATTGTTGATATGTGTATGGCCAAGGTGGAGTAAAACCTTGAGCTTTGTGACAGCTGTGTTTTCTTTTAAGTTCCAGTAGGAACCTATTACGAAGTGTTTACCTTCTGACAGGAGATGGTTTGTACAAGAGAATGAATAGAATTAATACTGTAAGGATGATGTTCTGTAAATAAGGATTAATCTTGACGAACGGATATGTATGCTACAATGGATATAAGTTATTAAAGGATTTCGAGTTCGTTTCTAAAGGAAGGCTGTCTTAGTTCCTCATTGGTGAGTGGGTCAGTTAAAGAACCCGCATGTATGTTGTGTAGTATGGAACAAAAACTATAATCGTTGGGATATGTCACCCTGGATGTAACAGAGTAACGAGCAGTATTATGAAACAACAGCAGGAGCAATCAAATATACATTAACATAATCAACATTTACTTTAACTGTGGACAGGGGTAGCAATTTACCTGAAATAATAATAAACGAACACACAATATATTCAAACAGCGCCCCACCACAGCACTAAACCAGGAATTCACACACAAGCAATGTGAATTTCATTGCATCCTGAGCGGTGTTATTTTAAGACTAAGGAAACAAGTGAAGAATGTGAGAGGGATGAGGATTGGGGCGGGGAGAGAAAGAGAATGTGAAGCAGGAATTTATGCATATGTCAAAGACTGAAAGCAAAGTACGAGAGCACGTTTGTAAGCATGTCCAAGAGAATGTGTGTGAATGAGTGTGTGAGGGACAGTAAAATTATGTGTGAGAAAGTATCATTTGAGAACATGAGCGTAAGCATGTAAGACATATGACAAAGATCATAAAGAATGGGGTGGCAAAAAAAAAAAAACAAGATGACGGAACAAGCCAAAAAAAAAAAAAAAAAAAAAAAAAAAAAAAATTCTGTAAGCTCAAAGACGCCAAAAAAAAAAAAAAAAGAGAAAAAAAGGCACATACCGGTTCAACTTTGTTTGAATGCCCGGATGTGACCATAGTTCTGTACAAGTCCATCAATATTAGATGGCCCAAAATAACACCTTCACTCTCTGCCTCGTGTATGTACTGAAATAAAAAGTTCACTGCCATTAAAGGTCACAGTTAAAGTTTCATGGAGTAGTGTAGCGAGAGGTTAAATATATGTTGATGATACTGGATAAATAGGTATATCAGATGATACCAGTAAAGCTGCCAGAAAAGAGTATGGTCTTAAAAGTAATACCCCATTCTCTGATAAGAGCAATGGTGTATAGAGTTTGTAGGTATTAGACTAGTTGTAGAGATTAGTTAGACGAGATGGTAATTAGCAGTACTAATAATCTCAGTGCTTCTTCTCAATGTCTAACCCTATAGGCTGGTACTATATCTAGGGGAAAAATTATAAAAATAACAGTAACTTCAACCCAACTGAAATTACATACTCAAATCTGGATTTTACAATTTATAAATTTAATTATTTACAATACTGATGATAGTGAATATGGAGAGGATATCAATGGTTCACACAAAATGGGTATTTTACATCAAAAATAAGTTTTAACTAAGGAATGTTTATCTTGCGGGAACTTGATCTTGTGATCTTAATAATGTTCTCAAACAGACAAGTAAAATTCCTCGAGCTTGTACTAGTAGATTAGTTTCCCTATTATTCAATATGATAACTGTCCCTGTTATTCCCTTGGTATAAAAGTCACCGTTATTCACTTTTTACAAATGTCACTGTTATTCACTTTTGATAAAATGTCTATTAAACAAGTTAGGTTCTATCCAAACAACTGCATTTCATCATACAGTTTCTATGACTCGTGTGGTTTGACCATGTCGGGCGTTTCAGTCTTATCAAGCGGGCACTTAACTTAAAGGACCTGGCCCTTCTGTCCTTTGCAGCAGCAGGATGAGGAACACTCCAACAACTGCTGGGTTCCACATCTAGATCTGTTAGTTACTCTTGAGGCCCGATGTTATTTAAAATTGTGATGTTCCCATTTCTTAATGGGATCATGCAATACCACAGTCGTATGCTTGCTGACAGATTATATGACAGGATATAGTAGGACCCTCAAACACAATGCTTTTTCCAAAGCTGACAGTCTACACACACTTATATTGGCAAAGCAGCCTGAGTGGCAGAGTCTGACCTTCTTGTGTCTGTAAGGTTCTAAAATGGCGACGAGAATCAGCACTTCAGATTTGCCTCCCTTGTCATATAATTTTTTAAAACTGTTACCAGCAAATAGTGGTCAGCGATCTGATTGGCTATTATATTTCCATTTTCTTTTCTTCCACCCTTCCAGGATTCTGTCATTCTTTGCTCAGTTGTGTTTGTTCTGAAACTTTCGTTAGGCCTAACTCTCCTAATATCCAGCCGATTTTAATCTTCAAACGCTAGTTTTACTCGGCCGATTAAGATCTAACGTTAGCACTACTCTTTTTCTTATTACTGATCCTTGTATCGCGTTCTAAGGCAACGGAAACAGTGAAACACTTCAAATGGGTGAAGTTTTCTTGCCTTCAATCTACTTTTTCTCCATTAATATTGCTCTTACAACCATGATATAGGTGTCAGAATGAAGATCTGATCCTGCAGAATACAACTGGATCAGTCTCAACTGAAGAATTTCTCTTGCTGGCTTCTACGGGTGAAGGAAAACCATCTAAGATTCTATACTTTTGTTCCTTTCCTAATGTTTACTATTTACAGCCTAATATCAAGCCCTGGTAATCCCCAGAGTTATGCCAGTGGGAGATTTACTCCTGGTAGGTTCAACCAAGCTGGACTGGTCTGCGTGGGTAGGGGGTCAGACAAAAGCTGGTACTTTGGTCCTCCAGGTTGGGGGTTTTAGCTGTGGTGAAGTGGGATGTTATAAATATTTATAGGGGACTTAGTGTACTGACTGAGATCAGCTGTGAAGGTATCTATATCTATTAAGAGTAGTGTATTATAGATAACCTTACTTGCTACCACATATCTATATATCTCAGTCAGAATTATTCTGCAATAGTGTGATGACTACGTTATGTGTCTAGGGTATGTGTAGGATGAAGTGTAAGTCAAAACAACAACAGACAGATAAACAATTTAATTTATTCCACTATACTTGACAACACTGGGACACTCACATACATATAACACTCTAAAGGATATCTTAAGGAGTCACTGATAACTTTTCAAATAACAATATGTATTCATTGCTGATATGAATGAATATGTGTCCTGATTCAATTACAAAGGAACCAGGAATCACAATCAATTTTCATTACAAGTTATGTACAGAATGGATTAATATGAATATTGTAGTGACATATATTATTAAAAATATCCTATGTGTGTCAGTTGTGTAGTAGTAAAATGAGGTAATACTGGTTTTGTTTTGTTCAAGCTCTGTTGGTATTTGTCATCATGACTTCAATAGTTTGTCTTAAGGAAACTAGTATTGGAGATGTTCTCAGTTCCTGATATTAATACAATTAAATCCCCCTCTGAATGTTATTTTTATAAAGTCATTTCAAGATGTGGGGACATAATGTTGAGCTCAGCTGGCCAAAACAGCTTATCTTGAGTGATGGCGGCAGGAAAGGACTCCTCTGCTCGAATTCTCCTCTGGGCTCTGGAGACACCTCACTGATAGCTAAAAAGACCAAGGAGTATGCTGTCCGACTCTGGATTCAGCAAAGCTCTGACCAGGTGCAGCTCAATACCATCAAGACCACGGTCCCTGAAAACAAGAAGGATATACCTTCTACTTCATAACTAATTGATACTCTAGTTCTACACTGAACACAATACAACACAAACATTGAGTTCAGAGCGTTAGGCCAACTGTCAGCTTCATCTGAAATACTTTATACCAGTATTTACCTCCTTAATGGTTACCACGCCTCTGCACTTCCAGCATTATTTCTGTCTAATCAATCATCCAGGTGTCAGTGTACTATTTGGCCATTCCATGCCGTTTTACTTCCCTCCGACACCCTCTGTTCAGGCTGGAGCATTATTGGCTTTATCTCCTGTTTGCCACTGAACTACACATATATATACAGGCATAAATTAACAATTTACATTCAATTTTCATTAAAAGATACTGAATGGTTCAAGCTTACCACAATTTCATGGAAATAAACACAGATACGTTGATTAGCAATGAATTCTGGCACATTTACTGGCACAAATTCCCATCTGCTTATGTTCCAGGCTTTTATTTTAGCAAAAATGTGAGCTGGCTTCAACGCACTGTCGCTTTATCAAGCTTATTTGCACTAGTGGTCTCGAACTAACGCTCCTAAGTGAGTATATCAGCAAGTCTAGCCAATGAGGCCACGTTTCGACAAGTGTTTGAAAAAATGTTACCTTTCTACGTCTCCCTAACAACCAAGATAGTATTTATAGTCCGACCAATCGTGGTTCGTCTTTCATTTGTTGCGCTCCAATCAATTTGGAGTTTACATGGTAGGCTATTTCTGTAACGCAAAGTTTTTTCAAACATGTTATAAAAAAATTTTATGAGCAGAAATGATTTCATGCTGTCAGGCATCCCCAATATTTTATTTTGGTTATAACTTGTTAATTCCTAGACTATTTGCGTAACGTTTTACATATTCTTTGTCAGCAAACCCTAAGGAACCCAAATATCCCAATTTAAAAGAGCTACGTGGCTGCGTTCAAAATATGCAATTTCTACCTCCTGTTTCGAAGATGTGCTGTCTGGGAAGGGTAGTGTATTTTATCACTGTCCGTCTGAAAAAAAAATTAGTGCATGTAGTCTTACACGCGTGATGGCAGCATTTGTGTATCGCGCGAAGCGTGTTGCATGCGTTCCTGATTTTCAGCCCTCCCTTCTCTCTTTATCCTTTAGTCCATCTGTTCGTTCGTTTTGGTAACGCAGTGTAGAAAAAGACATGAATGGAATTTAAAATTTAGGTCAACTTGCATATTTCAAGGTTTTTTCTTAGAAAGGCAGCACATTTTATTGTGTGTTTGGGAAACGCGTGTATGTTGCAGAAGGCCTATATTTAACGTGGAAACGTTACAATTTGCAGACGAAGCATAAAACAAAGGGGATTTCGAGTACTGTCATTGTGACAGCACTGTTCTTTACCATTCTTCTTCCTTTATTTATTATATGTATTTATTAGGCTTTATATTTACTAGATAATTTATATATGTGGATTAGAATATTCCACGACACCTCCCCTCTTAAAACAGACATTATATGTCAGTCCTTTATTCTATATACACATAGAGAAATTTATTATTAGTTCTGGGGTTTACGGTGATTCTCATCACACGGATGGCGGCTTAAAAAATCCGCTCCCAAATTGGTTTTTCCAGATATATACTCAATGCTAAAATTATATGGAGCCAAAAGTAAAGACCATCGGAGTAACCTGGAGTTCTCATGCCTAGCCTGTGCTAGAAACGATAACGGTTTGTGATCTGTTTGCAACTTAAATGCCTTCCCATATAGATAAATATTGAATTTCTTTATTGCCCATATTACTGCAAGACATTCTTTTTCGCTAGTTGAGTAGTTGATTTCAGCTTTATTCAACTTTCTGCTAGCATATGCCACTGGGCTTAATTCCCCATCCAATGCATCAGATCTCTGTAGTAGAGTTGCACCTAACCCAATATTACTTGCATCCGTCCTTACTATGAATTCTTGACTTAAGTCAGGTAATTTCAAAATGGGTTTACTTGTGAGCTTTTCCTTCAATTCTTGGTAAGTCATTTCACATTGTGGTGTCCATGTAATGCGATCTGGATGTCCTTTACGTGTCAATTCAGTTAACGGTGCACATATGGAATTAAAGTTTTTGATATACTTCTGGTAGAAACCACATAATGAGACAAAGGATCTCACGTCCTTCTTGGTTTGTGGTCTCGGGGCTTTCTGTAGTTTCTCTAAATTCTTTGGGTCAGGGGTCATGTTTCCCTGATAAACTGTGTGTCCCAAAAATTCCAATTCTTTACATCCAACGCAACATTTGGTTGGTCGGGCTGTTAAATTTGCCTCCCTAAGTCGATTAAACAGCATGTTCAGAGAGTCAATGTGTTCCTCAAATGTTTCTGTGGCTATCAGGATATCATCCATAAAATTTGTTATACATGGATTATTCAGAGGGTCCAATAATTTTCTCATCATTCTAGAGAAGACACTAGGCGCATTCTTCAATCCAAATGGCAATCTATTAAACTCATAGTGTCCTTCTGAGGTACTAAAGGCTAGGTATGGTCTAACCTCAGGCTTTACTGGGATCTGATAGTATCCTTTACTCAAATCCACTTTTGAGAAATATTTAGCTTTATTTAGTCTGGCAAACAGCTGATTTGTATCCGGCAATGGATCCACCTGTCCTTCTGTAATAGCATTCAGTCTCCTGTAATCTATACAGAGTCTATGTTCTCCAGAGGGCTTCCTTAAGAGTACAACACCGGAACTATACGAAGACTCACTGTGCGAAATAATTCCTTCCTTCAACAGATAGTCTATCTCTTCCTTCAAAGCTTTTTCCTTAGCAAACGGAATCGAATATGGTTTCATACAGACAGGTGTGGGGTCCATCAGTTTCATATCATATTCCAATAGGTTTGTATGCCCTGGTCGGTCTGTTAACACCTCTGCATGATTATTTAGAACCTGTTGCACTCTCTCTCTCTGAGTTTTCGTTAAATGTGTACTGATTTTCACCTGTGCTGCTGTCTCACAGGGGTGTAATGGATATTCAAATGATGAAAGTGGTTCCTTTTTCATCTCCATGGCGATGGACAAGGTCAACAAGTGTGTCTCTTCCTGATGTTCTCTTTCCAAATATTTCTTCAGGAGATTCACATGATAGATTTTTTCTTTCCCCTTCTTATCTATCTTATAATTTGTTCTAGATACCTTCTCTAAAACTGTATATGGACCCTGCCATCCAATTTGTAACTTATTCTGACTCCCGGGCAAAAGAAGCAGTACTTTCTCTCCCACAGCCAAATTTCTGTCTTTCGCCTTCCTGTTATAATAGGCAGCATGTTTCTTCCTGGCTTGTTTCAAATTTTCATTGGCAAGTTTCCAGCCAGTTTTCAACCGAGTGGTCAGCTCATTCACATATTGGTATGAAGATGTAATGTTTTCCTCTGCCTTTTCATCAGTCCACGTTCTTAACAAAGCTTCAAGTGGACCTTTTATTGGCCTTCCAAACAATAATGTTGCCGGGGCCATACCGGTTGAACTATGGGGTACCTCCCGATAAGCAAAGAGGGCGGCGTGCAGGTACTGGTCCCATGTATCTGGTTTTTCGTGTGCCAACTTTCTCAGGATCGACATCAATGTGCCGTTAAATCTTTCCACTTGGCCGTTCCCTTGGGGATGATACACACTACAATGGAAGTGTTTGGCCTGGAAGATCCTGAAAACTTCTTCAGTTAGTTTCCCCTTGAACTGAGAGCCATTATCAGTCAAGATTTGATTGGGAAAGCCTAACCTTGTGAAAATTGTGAGCAATGCCTCTGCCACATGTTTGGAATCAATCGATGACAGGGCTACTGCCTCTCCCCACATAGAACAAGTGTCCACCAGAGTCAGAATGTAGCTGTTCCTTCTCTTGGTTCGGGTGAGAGGTCCCACAAGATCCACGGCAACTCTCTCAAAGGGTGTTCCCACTATGGGCATTTCCCCCAAAGTTGCTGGTGCAGTCCAATGTTTAGGTGCTACTCGTTGGCACTCTGGACAGGATTTTACATATCGTTTGATATCTTCAGTTATTCCTGGCCAGAAATAGTGACAAGCTATTCGCTGTCCTGTTGCGCTGATTCCCATATGACCACTGAAGGGAATCGCATGCCCTAGTTCCAACACTTTAGTCCTATATGAAGTGGGAAGGACCAGCTGTCCGTGACCATTGGATTCAGATCCAGCCTTCCTATATATCAGTTTGTTTTTCATATAAAACTCTCCCTTGCCTGGAGGTGTATGAGATTTGGGCAACTTCTTGAAACATGGCTTGAGTGTTTTGTCCTCAGCCTGTGCCTTCCTCATCTCATCTGGGTGAGTATTTATGGGGTTATCCTCCTCCTTCTTTGACTGTGATCTGGTCTGCACTGTTGCCAATATCACAGGTCTCTTGGGATTCCCCAAGAAGACATATCTACACCCCAATATTAGAGGGTAGATTGGCTCATTTATCACTGCTGCTTTTATGATTCCTTCCACATATCGCGTTTTCACTTTTATTCGGGCGACGGGAAGTGTCATGGTAGCTACATCCTTGGTTGCAGTTTGAATCTCCACTGTTTCTGTGGTGTATTGATCGGCCTGCACCAGGTGAGAACTCACAACGGAATCGTAATCTAAACCGGTATCATATAAACATCTTATAGTGACACCATTACAGATGACATCTTCACACACTGGGGGGTGGTATGGTTCCTGTAATTCTTCAGGTTTGCCCTTCTTTTCCTTTTTCCCCGATGTCATAGCAGCAAAATGAGGAGGTTTCCTTCTACAATGGTCAGTGTCATGATTGTTCATCTTTCAATTTTTACACCACCTTTTTCCTTGGTTGAAAGATTTTCTTTCATCATATTTCCTTTCATCGAATTGTGGGAATTTATTTTTATTTTCATACCGTGGCCTATCAAATTGGTGCTTACCTTTATTTTGATCCTTAGGATCAAATTTATTAAAGTTCTGTGGTGCCCTAAAGTTATCCACTTGTTTCTTTTTATTACCTGTTACCTCTGCTTGAGCTGCTTGATACCTTTCAGCAACATTTAGCAACTCATCCAGCCTCTCTGCACCTTGTTCCATGAGAAACTTTCTCAGGTCTGGAGCCATGGACTCTCTTAGTTGCTCTATAAGGACCATTTCCTTAAGATCTTGGGTTTTCCCCAGAGAAGTCCATTTCTCCAAGTATGTCTCTATTCGTGCAGAGAACTGGTGATAGGTTTCACCTGACAGTAGTTTAGCATTCCTAAATTTTTTCCTATAAAATTCTGCATTCTTTTCATACCTTAACAAAAGAGCCTGCTTTAGCATGTCATAATTTTCCTGATCACCTCTGCTCATTTTTGCAAAAACTTCATAAGCTGCCCCACGAAGTCCCTGAGATAACTTTAAGCTCCACCTTTCTCTCTCTAACCCATACGTGGTAGCTAATAGTTCATATCTATTTATATAGCTCTCAATATCATCGTCTTTCTCAACAAAATGATCTAAATGAAAATTCATAGCTGAGGTTGAGGCTCCTTGGCTAGCAGTGGCATCAGAGGCAAAGGGACTGGCACCATTTTCAGGAGCATGGCCTTGAAACTCAAACTCCCTGAGTCGTAACTCATGTTCCCTTTGTAATCTTTTATCTTCTGCTTCCCTTTCTGCAGCTAATTTCTTGTCTTCCCTTTCTGCAGCCAATCTTCTGTCTTCTCTTTCTGCCTCCAATTTCTTAGCCTCAGCCTCAATCTGCAACCTCTTAGTCTCAGCCTCAGCTTGCAACCTCTTAGTCTCAGCCTCAGCTTGCAACCTCTTAGTCTCAGCCTCTAACTTTCTGTCGGCCTCTTTTTCTAATCTTCTTTCTTCGCGTTCAATAAATTTGTCACATTCCGTGGTGACATAGGCAACCATAACTTGCCCATCTAATCCTAACTCTTTTGCAGTCTGAACAGCAGCAGATCGAAACTTGGCCAGGTCCGCCATTGTCTATCAGGTAAATTTCTACAATGTCTAACCAACAATTCAAATTCTAAATATATATAATGGACAACACAGGCACCGTGAGCTCAACCTTATTTAATTCCACCCAAGGATACCTTTTAATTCTTATATTCCCTGAAGTGAATTACCCCCAATATTTTTAATAGGGAAAGATTCAAAATCCCAAGAGCGAGACCCCAATATATGTGGTGAAGTGGGATGTTATAAATATTTATAGGGGACTTAGTGTACTGACTGAGATCAGCTGTGAAGGTATCTATATCTATTAAGAGTAGTGTATTATAGATAACCTTACTTGCTACCACATATCTATATATCTCAGTCAGAATTATTCTGCAATAGTGTGATGACTACGTTATGTGTCTAGGGTATGTGTAGGATGAAGTGTAAGTCAAAACAACAACAGACAGATAAACAATTTAATTTATTCCACTATACTTGACAACACTGGGACACTCACATACATATAACACTCTAAAGGATATCTTAAGGAGTCACTGATAACTTTTCAAATAACAATATGTATTCATTGCTGATATGAATGAATATGTGTCCTGATTCAATTACAAAGGAACCAGGAATCACAATCAATTTTCATTACAAGTTATGTACAGAATGGATTAATATGAATATTGTAGTGACATATATTATTAAAAATATCCTATGTGTGTCAGTTGTGTAGTAGTAAAATGAGGTAATACTGGTTTTGTTTTGTTCAAGCTCTGTTGGTATTTGTCATCATGACTTCAATAGTTTGTCTTAAGGAAACTAGTATTGGAGATGTTCTCAGTTCCTGATATTAATACAATTAAATCCCCCTCTGAATGTTATTTTTATAAAGTCATTTCAAGATGTGGGGACATAATGTTGAGCTCAGCTGGCCAAACAGCTTATCTTGAGTGATGGCGGCAGGAAAGGACTCCTCTGCTCGAATTCTCCTCTGGGCTCTGGAGACACCTCACTGATAGCTAAAAAGACCAAGGAGTATGCTGTCCGACTCTGGATTCAGCAAAGCTCTGACCAGGTGCAGCTCAATACCATCAAGACCACGGTCCCTGAAAACAAGAAGGATATACCTTCTACTTCATAACTAATTGATACTCTAGTTCTACACTGAACACAATACAACACAAACATTGAGTTCAGAGCGTTAGGCCAACTGTCAGCTTCATCTGAAATACTTTATACCAGTATTTACCTCCTTAATGGTTACCACGCCTCTGCACTTCCAGCATTATTTCTGTCTAATCAATCATCCAGGTGTCAGTGTACTATTTGGCCATTCCATGCCGTTTTACTTCCCTCCGACACCCTCTGTTCAGGCTGGAGCATTATTGGCTTTATCTCCTGTTTGCCACTGAACTACACATATATATACAGGCATAAATTAACAATTTACATTCAATTTTCATTAAAAGATACTGAATGGTTCAAGCTTACCACAATTTCATGGAAATAAACACAGATACGTTGATTAGCAATGAATTCTGGCACATTTACTGGCACAAATTCCCATCTGCTTATGTTCCAGGCTTTTATTTTAGCAAAAATGTGAGCTGGCTTCAACGCACTGTCGCTTTATCAAGCTTATTTGCACTAGTGGTCTCGAACTAACGCTCCTAAGTGAGTATATCAGCAAGTCTAGCCAATGAGGCCACGTTTCGACAAGTGTTTGAAAAAATGTTACCTTTCTACGTCTCCCTAACAACCAAGATAGTATTTATAGTCCGACCAATCGTGGTTCGTCTTTCATTTGTTGCGCTCCAATCAATTTGGAGTTTACATGGTAGGCTATTTCTGTAACGCAAGGTTTTTTTCAAACATGTTATAAAAAAAATTTTATGAGCAGAAATGATTTCATGCTGTCAGGCATCCCCAATATTTTATTTTGGTTATAACTTGTTAATTCCTAGACTATTTGCGTAACGTTTTACATATTCTTTGTCAGCAAACCCTAAGGAACCCAAATATCCCAATTTAAAAGAGCTACGTGGCTGCGTTCAAAATATGCAATTTCTACCTCCTGTTTCGAAGATGTGCTGTCTGGGAAGGGTAGTGTATTTTATCACTGTCCGTCTGAAAAAAAAATTAGTGCATGTAGTCTTACACGCGTGATGGCAGCATTTGTGTATCGCGCGAAGCGTGTTGCATGCGTTCCTGATTTTCAGCCCTCCCTTCTCTCTTTATCCTTTAGTCCATCTGTTCGTTCGTTTTGGTAACGCAGTGTAGAAAAAGACATGAATGGAATTTAAAATTTAGGTCAACTTGCATATTTCAAGGTTTTTCTTAGAAAGGCAGCACATTTTATTGTGTGTTTGGGAAACGCGTGTATGTTGCAGAAGCCTATATTTAAGGAAACCAATTTGCAGACGAAGCATATTTAACGTGGAAACTGTTCTTTACCATTCTTCTTCCTTTATTTATTATATGTATTTATTAGGCTTTATATTTACTAGATAATTTATATATGTGGATTAGAATATTCCACGACATTAGCACAGGGCCGACACCCCTGTCTATGTAAAAAATCGCACATGTTACGGAAACAACAATAGATGGAAAAACTTTGCTGCGGGACGGACATCCGGAGTCTCAGGCTCGTATGACTGACAGTGATTAAGAAAAATTCTCCGAATCTTTTTGGCCGAATACCATCACCAACCAAGATCTGCTTACTCGGAGCAAGCAAGAGGACATGCACACCATCATAGCTGGCAGACGCTGGAGCTGGGTTGGCCATGTCCTCAGAAGAGACCCCGATGCCATCACAAGAACAGCTATGCTATGGACCCCTGAAGCGACCAAAAACAACTTGGCGGAGGACTGTGGAGGCTGAGATGCAAAGAATGAACCAGAGTTGGGGCACTGTACGAAGGATGGCCGCCGACCGAGCAAAGTGGATTGTTGTTGCCCTACAAGACGCCACCAGGCGTAATAGCCACTGACTGCTTTGACGGTCGGCGGCTAAGGATCAAAGAAGAAGAGAAGAATCAAGACCTGGGCAACTCTCATCCCACTGGCTGAAATTAAAGCGCACAATTTTGTCAGTATTAAAATCTCGATTGCCTTTAGATAGTGGTCTGGAAACTCATGACAAGTAGCATCCCATGTATGTATGCAGGTTGTTATGTGGAAGTCAACTATAGTATGGTTAATGAGTGTGCTAAAATACAACACATAATGGATTTTGTTAACAGTCTGTTATTATGTTTTTAAAAAAACTAGAAAGCGCCTCATACAAAAATATTCTGAACCACCAGTTTTATCTTTCTACTTGGGAGCTGCACTGGTGTAATGGTTACCACATTGCACTGGCGATCAGATGTTCAAGGTTCAAGCCCTGGCGTGGGCATTTGAAGAAGTCTCATCGACCGGGATTTTGACTGAATAACCTGAACAGCTCCTGAGATAACCCTCTGTGGATGGGAAGGAGCAGAGCTCCTGACCGGGTTGGAAGGAAAGTCCACAGGCTCCCCAACCTTACAATGACATGTCATTGGGCCGAAGGGCTGAAAGCCCAAGTGCCGTTGGTTAAGAGAAAAAAAAATCTCTGCTTATCTTCACACCATTTATGTCCTTCAAGAATAAGTCTGCTGACATCTTCCCTGTCGACACAAGTATTGCTAGTTTCTTAGGCCAGTTCATATTTACCTGAGTCTCTTTAGCTATCATTTTTTTAATCCATTTTTCTCTGCTTCTTTCCCTGGGAATTGCAGAACAAGGACTGCCTTGTAATGCTATCAACAGGTTTCCTCAATGTGTGCTCTATCCATCAACAGCCTTTTGTTCTCATCTCATAATTTTGTCAGTATTAAAAGAGGTGCTGGACCATCCATTCCTGGAAGATCAGTGGTGTACCCGTACCTATATTTGTTTACCTCATCATGTTATTAAGTCCTACTGCAGTTCTACTCATGTTCTAATAATTTCTATAATCACTTAGGATCTGGGTTCAGTTCATTTCCAAACTAAATGCAATGTTAAACATTGTCTTAAAATTGAATCTTGATGATCTAATTGTTTCTAGTTTCCCAATATAAAAACACAGCTCCGTTAAATAAGTTTGACCACCATCATCATTTTCTGTTTCGCTCAGCTGGTCCCTTTGCAGAAAGCCAGCACCAAGCATTCACACACTCATGCTGTGGTGGTTTCCGTAACAACATTTTTATTTTATATGATAAGGTTGCCAGCCTCATTCACAACCTCAGATGTCTTGTTGGACATGTCACCAGAGGAAGCAGCAGGTCTTTCTCCTTCACAGCCCTGGGGAACTACACGGGGCACAATTTGATCATGAACAAAGAGCAGCAAGTCTTTCACCTGCAGAGCCCTGCGAAACTACATGGGGCAAAATTTGATCATGAACAAAGAGCAGCAAGTCTTTCACCTGCAGAGCCCTGGGGAACTACATGGGGCACAATTTGATCATGAACAAAGAGCAGCAAGTCTTTCACCTGCAGAGCCCTGGGGAACTACATGGGGCAAAATTTGATCATGAACAAAGAGCAGCAAGTCTTTCACCTGCAGAGCCCTGGGGAACTACATGGGGCAAAATTTGATCATGAACAAAGAGCAGCAAGTCTTTCACCTGCAGAGCCCTGCGGAACTACATGGGGCAAAATTTGATCATGAACAAAGAGCAGCAAGTCTTTCACCTGCAGAGCCCTGGGGAACTACATGGGGCACAATTTGATCATGAACAAAGAGCAGCAAGTCTTTCACCTGCAGAGCCCTGGGGAACTACATGGGGCAAAATTTGATCATGAACAAAGAGCAGCAAGTCTTTCACCTGCAGAGCCCTGGGGAACTACATGGGGCAAAATTTGATCATGAACAAAGAGCAGCAAGTCTTTCACCTGCAGAGCCCTGCGGAACTACATGGGGCAAAATTTGATCATGAACAAAGAGCAGCAAGTCTTTCACCTGCAGAGCCCTGGGGAACTACACGGGGCAAAATTTGATCATGAACAACGAGCAGGTCTTTCACCTGCAGAGCTCCGGGGAACTACACGGGGCAAAATTTGATCGTGAACAACGAGCAGCAGGTCTTTCACCTGCAGAGCCCCAGGGAACTACACGGGGCAAAATTTGATCATGAACGAGCAGCAGGTCTTTCACCTGCAGAGCCCCGGGGAACTACACGGGGCAAAATTTGATCATGAACAACGAGCAGCAGGTCCTTCCCCCTCAGAGCCCTGCGGAACTACACGGGGCAAAATTTGATCATGAACAACGAGCAGCAGGTCCTTCCCCCTCAGAGCCCTGCGGAACTACACGGGGCAAAATTTGATCATGAACAATGAGCAGCAGGTCTTTCACCTGCAGAGCCCCGGGGAACTACACGGGGAAAAATTTGATCATGAACAACGCATACCTTCAAAGCAGAATCAATATCTCCTTCCTCTGCATAATGCCTGGCAAACCTGAAATAGGTGTCTGAATCAGGAGTAAGACCTCTGGACCTAAAATTTAAAAAAAATGCAAACAAGCATGTAGAGATGCAGGTTCTATAAACCACTTTCCATGTGCTAAATTCATTAACACTTGCTGTCAATGATGCTGTGGTGGATGGGTGGTTGGTTGGCTGGCTGATATAGATAAATAGATAGACAGACAGATAGACAGATAAATAGATAGACAGACAGATAGATCAACTAGAAAGCTGATTTAAGATGTAACATAAGTGCGATTATAGTCAGCTTTCTGCACAATGTCATCATTTTCCTTTGAGCTCCTTACAGAGCATGGAGCCACCACTGCAGTTGGTCCCCTTGTATGAAGCCTGCATCAAACAGTCACATGATATTGAAGCAGTGTTTTCTGTGGCAATGTGTTTTACATGATGAAGTTGCCGTCACCGTGCACAACCTCATATTTAATCACCATGTACGACATGATTGAGTGTGTAGTAGTTTTATTCCTTCTTTGCCTCCTTAGAAACCCCCAGGAACAATACACAGCAAAGTTTCATATTTACCTGCAAAATAAGCACTGTCTTAATGTGGAACTGACAATCACAATCCAAGTTTACATTATATTTCACCCCCCACGAAATCAAATATGAGTGTCAAATGGTTAGAGCACTTGCTTTTCAAGGCAAGGTTACAAAGTTCAAAACCTGCTCTTGAGTTACGGAAAGCTAAGGCAACAAGGAAGGGAAGCAATCATCCCACTCATAAAGCTGAGATGTAGTACAGTGAAGTCACTCCCCTACTGCAGTATCTGCTATGGGACTACCTTACCAAATCAATGAAGCAAACTTACCTCAAAACTTCTAGAACCTTGGCAGCCTCTTCTGGTGATCTGAGTATGAACACAAGAGAACTTTTAAATTGTTTGAAAGAACGTGTGATAAGAAACATTACTTAGCATCAAGCTTGCATTTGTATATACCTATTTATAATGAACCAGTGATAGGTTCGACCTCGTTTCTTCCCGGGGGTCTCTCAAGAGAGAAAGAAAGAACAGGCCATACTGCTCCCTCAGGCATGTTGTACAAGACGACCAATATGAAGTTGTGCACGTGGCTGGCAACCTCACCATGTAAACAATCTGCCACTGAAACAACCGCCATAACAGCGTATGAATGCTTGGTACAGGCTTCCTGCGCGGGGACCAGCAACAGTGGTGGCTACATGCTCCATAAAGAGCACAAAGGAAAAACAGTGACACACATTAGCCAACAGCTTTGATTTAGTGTCATGTGATAGAACATTCTCAGAGCTGTGTTGTTGTTTTTCCATACCCTGACATGGGGGCCAAAGAATATTTGTAGACACCATCATAATGGAAGTGGATGCATGTTGCCATTCCTGCTCACAATTGTTGAGTTATAATGAAGGAAGCTCCTCATCACAGTTCTCCTCATGTAGACACCATAATGGAGGTAGACACATGTTGCCATTCCTGCTCACAATTGTTGAGTTATAATGAAGGAAGCTCCTCATCACAGTTCTCCTCATGTAGACACCATGAAGGAGGTAGACACATGTTGCCATTCCTGCTCACAACTGTTGAGTTATAATGAAGGAAGCTCCTCATCACAGTTCTCCTCATGTAGACACCATGATGGAGGTAGACACATGTTGCCATTCCTGTTCACAATTGTTGAGTTATAATGAAGGAAGCTCCTCATCACAGTTCTCCTCATGTAGACACCATGAAGGAGGTAGACGCATGTTGCCATTCCTGCTCACAATTGTTGAGTTATAATGAAGGAAGCTCCTCATCACAGTTCTCCTTAAGTAGACACCATGATGGAGGTAGACATATGTTGCCATTCCTGCTCACAATTGTTGAGTTATAATGAAGGAAGCTCCTCATCACAGTTCTCCTTATGTAGACACCATGATGGAGGTAGACACATGTTGCCATTCCTGCTCACAATTGTTGAGTTATAATGAAGGAAGCTCCTCATCACAGTTCTCCTTATGTAGACACCATGATGGAGGTAGACATATGTTGCCATTCCTGCTCACAATTGTTGAGTTATAATGAAGGAAGCTCCTCATCACAGTTCTCCTTATGTAGACACCATGATGGAGGTAGACATATGTTGCCATTCCTGCTCACAATTGTTGAGTTATAATGAAGGAAGCTCCTCATCACAGTTCTCCTCATGTAGACACCATGATGGAGGTAGACATATGTTGCCATTCCTGCTCACAATTGTTGAGTTATAATGAAGGAAACTCCTCATCACAGTTCTCCTTATGTAGACACCATGATGGAGGTAGACACATGTTGCCATTCCTGCTCACAATTGTTGAGTTATAATGAAGGAAACTCCTCATCACAGTTCTCCTTATGTAGACACCATGATGGAGGTAGACACATGTTGCCATTCCTGCTCACAATTGTTGAGTTATAATGAAGGAAACTCCTCATCACAGTTCTCCTTATGTAGACACCATGATGGAGGTAGACACATGTTGCCATTCCTGCTCACAATTGTTGAGTTATAATGAAGGAAACTCCTCATCACAGTTCTCCTCATGTAGACACCATGATGGAGGTAGACACATGTTGCCATTCCTGCTCACAATTGTTGAGTTATAATGAAGGAAACTCCTCATCACAGTTCTCCTCATGTAGACACCATGATGGAGGTAGACGCATGTTGCCATTCCTGCTCACAATTGTTGAGTTATAATGAAGGAAGCTCCTCATCACAGTTCTCCTCATGTAGACACCATGATGAAGGTAGACGCATGTTGCCATTCCTGCTCACAACTGTTGAGTTATAATGAAGGAAGCTCCTCATCACAGTTCTCCTCATGTAGACACCATGATGGAGGTAGACACATGTTGCCATTCCTGCTCACAATTGTTGAGTTATAATGAAGGAAACTCCTCATCACAGTTCTCCTCATGCAGACACCATGATGGAGGTAGACACATGTTGCCATTCCTGCTCACAATTGTTGAGTTATAATGAAGGAAGCTCCTCATCACAGTTCTCCTCATGTAGACACCATGATGGAGGTAGACGCATGTTGCCATTCCTGCTCACAATTGTTGAGTTATAATGAAGGAAGCTCCTCATCACAGTTCTCCTCATGTAGACACCATGATGGAGGTAGACACATGTTGCCATTCCTGCTCACAATTGTTGAGTTATAATGAAGGAAGCTCCTCATCACAGTTCTCCATGCTGTACTGTAATATTCCTCTTGATAATGTATTTATATTTGAGTTATTATTCAGACTGCTTTGTCGCTCAGAAGCTGTCTACACTTACATGCGTTTAATATTCGTTGGAGGTTTATTTATGTCTGTGTCTTTATGTGGAAGTCTGCTGTAGTAGAACTATTGGAAAGGCAAACCAGTTGGTCTCTAAAATTTGGCGAGCATCTTTATTTTTAAATGTTTGCGTCATTTAGTCTTGGCACACTTTGTTCATCCAAGACAACTTCCATCTTTTATATTAACATGTATAAAATTAAAATACTTCTAATATAATAGACCAAGTGAATTTGTTGAGGTGTATTCCACACAAAATAATGTTATTTCTTATGATGCAGCTGCAAAAGCAATTTCACTCTGCTTCCAAGTTTTAGCAAGAACCAAACTAAAAAGACATATTTTTCCCGTCCGACCTGGTGCACCAAGAAAGAATAATCCATCATTTCCTTTTTTTTTTAAAATGTGTTTACTACTTTTCTTCGTTCAACCATATACATTGTTGCTTGTAAAAGGAAACTTATTGTTTTCTGTGATATTTTTTCTTATTGTGTATGTTCCGTGTGCTGTACCGTATTATTTCACTCCAAGATTTAAAAGCACACACAGAAACAAAGAATTAATAATACAGGGTGTTTCAAAATTATGTATATACTTTAAAAAAATAATATTTCATGAACAACATACCCCCTTTTAATTTTCTTTATCACATTTTAAAGATAAGAGATAGACAATTTTTTTTCAAAATGTTTTACTTTCAGATAAGTGACAAATTACAGAGAATAATCAATTAAGTTTTGAAGAAAGAAAAACAATTCTAAAAGAATTGTAAATCAGTTGGTGAAAGATGTCGCTCATGTATTCATGCAGGAGCCGCGCTGGTGTAATGGCTTCGGCGTTGTACTGGCGACCAGGTGTTCATGGTTCAAACCCGGGCGTCAGCGTTTGAAGAAATGTTTACGGCCGGAAATTTGACTGAATAACCTGAACGGCTCCTGTGATAAACCCTCTGTGGATGGGAAGGAGCGAAGCTCCTGACCGGGTTGGAAGGAAAGTCCTCAGGTTCCCCAGCCTCGCAATGACATGTCATTGGGCCGAAGGGCTGAAAGCCCAAGTGCCGCTGGTTAAAGAAAAAAAAAAAAAAGGAAAAAAAAAAAAATGTATTCATGCTGATGGTGGGTATTTTGAACATTTAAACTAAATTGTCTATCTCTTAGCTTTAAAATGTGATATATAAAATTGTGTATATTGCTCGTGAAATTTAATTTTTAAAGAGTGTATACATCATTTTAAACACCCTGTATAATATGTGTTCAAAGCTCTTTGACTTAAAAAAAAAAACATACCCAGCTTTAAGGTGGCCGGTAATAAATGAGTTGAATATGCCAACCCCAATTAGATAATCAGATGTCTTCATGGTTTCCAAGACATTGCTGAAATGAAAAGAGGAGTATAATAAAATACATAATTTTCATGCAAGTCAAAGGCATAACAATATATTTCAAGCTTGTAAATGTAGAGTTTTGTTCTGCATTTTATAGATATTTCTTGTTAAGATTTTCAGTTATCTTCTGGCTGAGTTGTGAGTTACATCAGTGAAGTCTAGAAGTTGTTATGCTCATAATATGTAATGCCTGTGGAGTAATGAATTGATATAGAGATGGTAGGTTGCTTTCCCATAATTAAGATGTATGACTCTTCATAGACTTTCTATTAAGCACCTCGGGTAAGTGTTTTGTGAATACAGTGTTCTTCAGATTTTAATCACGATGTTGCAGTGATTTTAACATCTATGTGATTTGTATGTACAATGTGTCAGTAGCCAGAGTTTACCTCTAGTCAACACAGCCAACAAGGCATAGACCCCTTCATGCTGCTGAGTGTAGGCAGAGGGTCATGTCAATGAGAATCTTGACAGTAAACATAAAGGTCAGTGGCTAGTGCCATGTTGGACCAACAACAGGAAGATCTACACCTGACTGTTGAACCAACCACAACTTCCAACACATGTACAAATACTTTACTTTACTTAGTCGTTCCTCTTCTACCCTGGGGTGTAGAGGTTTGCCAGAGAGAGCTCCATACTATCCTGTTGGCTGTCTTCCTCCCGGCCTGGTTCCAATCTAGTCCTCTGTCCTTTAGAGATTGTCTAATACTGTTCTCCCAGGAAACTCTGGATCACCCTGGATCCATGGCTCTTGGTTTCCCATATTTGCCGTGGTAGCCGATTTATACGGTTGTTATACGGAGGGGAATCTCCTTATTTGTGTACAAATGCTCAAACAATAACTCATATTTACTGTAAGAAAGCCCCTTGCAGTTCCTGGGGGTCTCGGAGGGGACAAATAAAGAGTAGGACTACTTCTACCTAAGGCATGGGGTCAAAGGCAACTCATATGAGGTTTTGCATGGTAACTGGCAGCCTCATAATGTAGAAGTCATGCTACAGAAACCACTGCTGCTACAACACATAAATACTTTGATATTGCTTCCAGCAAGGGGACTAGATGCAGTGGTGGTGGGTTGCATTCTCCATAAGGAATGAAAAGGTTAAAAAAATGATATACTAAGAGAAGTGCATTTATTTGACTCCTCCCTAGAACTCTATGAGTTGATATTTCTGCTTGAACCCCTATTTATTTTTTTGCAAAATTTGAATCTGTACACTATTAGCCTACCTATCATGAAACAATTCTTCACAACTCCTTGTGAAGCTTAAGACCTTCAACCAGCATTCTCCAGGCCACCCTGTTATGAGCAATATCCTCCAGCTCATTCCACGTCTCCTTATCCCTTCTACTTCTGCATCCTGCTCTTTTCTATGTATGCTTTAGGGTCCTTCTCTATTTCCTCCACAGTTGGAGTTATTGAACAATTACTGCTTTGTAATGCTATAGCCAATGACTGTTTCAATCTGCTTCACATCTACCTATGACTTCTGATGATGACCACAAAAACATCTACAAGGAAAGGCCACTCAGTAACAACTGTCTGCAAAGGACTATTCACTTACACTGAACTGACCATGCTGCCATGGACAGCTGTTTTTTTAAATATATATATATATATATATACGAACAATATTTTATGTTATATTTCACCTTTTTTGTTGTTTATATTTAAGTTTTTTTAATTCTTATATTTAGTTGTTTAATATTTCCATTTCTATTTTATTCTGTATTTTTATATGTAGCAATTATTCTTGCTCATTTCTATACTTCCTTCTTTGCTTTAATCTTTGTTTATAACCCTTTACCTTATGTGTCCTTTGTTTGTCCTTGTGGAAGAATTGTTTCTCCCAAAACGTCTCTATTATCTACTGCATTACATTTTACATAAAACTGATACAATCGTATATGTTTGTTTGTATTAAACTGCCAGAATTTAGGATGGTCCGGGAAAATGTGTAGCAGTTGATTCTAAGACACTGGAATCTGACAGGCTACACTATTTGTAAGGGGTTCCTGGGCAAGGAGTAGAAGGCGTAGGCACATCTTTAGAGACTTTGAAGATAAAATGAACATTGTAAGTCATCCTTTGAGTGCTCGGGTCTGTAGATGACTGCCTTTAAAGACAGCAGTCACCAATGTTCTATGCTCCAGGGGAGTCTTGGCGCACTGATTAAGAAAGTCACAGGTGGCAAGACCAAGGCAGAGACAGAAAGAGTGAAAAATGGAGAAAACAAAAAATAAAGCAAAAAAAAAAGAGAGAAAAAAACAGCACAGGCAAAGAGAGGAGTGACCAAGAGTACTTCAGAGATGGAGCCAGCAAACAAGGCAGTGAGACTGATAAACAGGACAGAAAAAGGCAGACAAAGAAATAAATAGAGAAATACAAAAACATTTAGAGGAAGAGCATTTAGACACAGAGAGACAGAAGCCACAAAAGAGACAGAAAAATGGTTCAGACATAGAATTATTTTGAGAGAAAAAAAAAAAAAGGACTGAATTCTCAACACAATCTGAATTATACACCATGTTAGCTCTGTCACAAGGAACAAGTCTGAACGCATGATAAGTTTTCCTATCTGCAAGCTAACACTTACTTTGCTCCTGCTACGTCACCTTGCTGGCAATAACCTTCCAGCAACAGTCCATATGTAACCTGTAAAATCAAGTGTTTTTGAAATGACCAGCCCATATAAAATGTTGAACTAGATCTAGCACATTTTAGAATGTCTCAATGTTATATAAAGTCACAAAAAAGAGGTAGAAAGCAAAACGATTACATTTTGAATTGAATAAATTTAAAAGTGATATGATTATTTACTTAGTGTTTATGATTTTGAAGGATTCAAAAGACATCTTCTGATCATGTGTTAATCAGGTGGGTTGCCTAGCCAGCGTTGGAAGGAAGTGATAATTGTCTTTCAGGAACTTTGGTTGGAAACAAATTTTTTTTTCCAGACACAAGCTCTACTGTCTTAGCCAGAAAGTTACAGACATTTTTTTAAATAAACTAGTGCTTGTGTATTCTAAAAGGATTGAAATGGTACAAGATCACCAATGTGAAACTGATGACAAGAACCAGACAAGTGCCAAAAGATGAGAAGACGATGCTATAGATGAGCAGGACACACACTGAGGAAAACTGCTGTTAGCATAACTATGCAGTCCATGGCCTGGAATCCCAAGGGAAAGAGAAGCAGATAAACCAAGAACACATGGAGAAGAGATCTGGAGACAGAAGTAAAAATAATGAGGAAGACCTTGAGCGGATGGCATGTGACAGGAGGACTTGACATACGCTTCTTGAAAATCTATGCTTCTTTGGGAGCTAAAAGATAATGAATAAATCTTCTTTGTACACTCTCAGATGTCTACTTGAATATTTTCAAAGAAAGCAATGGTCAGCTTGAGGCTATTTGCATTTCCATAGTTTTTCCTGGAATGGTACTGGTGATGGCCATATGTGCTTTCTATGTTGCTCATATGTTGGGCATCTTTGAAGCAGATTCATTCATTCATAACCCTCCACTCCCAAAGGAGCATAGGCCTTCAACAAACACATGCCAAGTCCTCCTGTCACGTGCCATCATCTCAAGTTCTTTCCATGTTCTCCTCATCATTTTCACCTCTGTTTCCAACTCTCTTCTCCATGTACTTCTTGGTCTTCCTCTGCCTCTCTTGCCCTGCGGGTTCCAGAACAAGGACTGCCTTGTAATGCTATCAACAGGTTTCCTCAGTGTGTGTCCTATCCATCGCCATCGTCTTCTTCTCATCTCTTGTTCCACTGGCACTTGTCTAGTTCTTGTCATCAGTTCTACGTTGGTAACCTTGTCATACCATTTTAATCCCTCTATTCTACGCAAGCACCCATTTATGAAAGTCTGTAGCTTTTTGGTTGTTGTCTTTGTTGTTCTCCATGTCTCAGAGCCATACAATAGGACTGACTTCACATTTGAGTTGAAGATTCTTATTTTCGTGTTGGATCCTATTTCTCTTGATCTCCATATATTTCCCAATGCAATGAAAGCTCCTCTTGCCTTTTGTATTCTTATTTTGATATCGCTGTCTGTCCCTCCAACTTTGTCTATATTACTGCCAAGATACGTATATGATTCTACATCTTGTATTGGTGTTTCTTCAAGTTCAACCCTATTATCATTACCTGCATTTATTCTCATTATTTTTGTCTTTTCCCTGTGTATTTTCAGACCCAATTGCTGTGACCTCTCATCGAGTGTTTTTAATTTGTCCTGCATCTGATTACGGTTATGGGACAGAAGAGCCAAGTCATCAGCAAAATCCAGATCATCCAACTGCTTAGTCAGAGTCCACTGGATTCCATTTCTGTTGTGTGTTGTCGATGATCTCATAACCCAATCTATTGCCAGCAAGAAAAGAAATGGAGACAAGAGGCATCCCTGTCGCACTCCTGTTCTTATCCCAAATGGTTCTGTAAGCTGTCCTTCATGAAGAACTCTGCATGTCATGTCTTCATATGTTTTCTTTATTAAATTAATAATCTTCAGGGGAACTCCATAATGCCTCATCAATTTCCAAAGTGATTCTCTGTCTACACTGTCAAATGCCTTTTCATAGTCCACAAATCCGATGTATAGTGGTGAATTCCATTCCAGACTTTGTTCAACTATTATTCTCAAAGTGGCTATCTGGTCTGTACATGATCTGTTTTGTCGAAAACCTGCTTGTTCATCTCTCAATTTCTTGTCTATCGACTCTTTTAATCTCTCAAGGATAATCCTGTTTAATACTTTTCCTGGCACTGATAGTAACATTATTCCTCTATAATTTGTGCACTCTTGTAAATTTCCCTTCTTAGGCAACTTAACCAGATATCCTTCCTTCCATTCTGCTGGTATCTCTTCCTTTTCCCAGACTTTACCAAGTAATTTATATAACATCTCTGTAGCCGTGTCGATATCTGCTTTGATGGCCTCTGCTGGAATGCCATCAGGTCCAGACGCTTTTTCATCTCTTAGAAGCTTTATGGCTTTCTTTATTTCTTCCTTCGTTGGTCTTTCACCGTTAATTTGTAGCTCTTCTTCTGCTGGCTGGATGTCCAGCGGGTTTTGTGGAGCTGGTCTATTGAGAAGGTCCCCAAAATATTCTGTCCACCTCTTCATTTGCTCTTGTATATTGCTGAGCAGTTTCCCATTCTTGTCTTTTATGAGACAACTTGTTTGCTTGTATTTCCCTGTTAACTTCTTTGTGCTGCTATACAGTTCTCTCATATTTCCTTTGGCTGCAGCATCTTCTGCCTCTCTTGCCAACTCCTCAATATACTTCCTCTTGTCTCTTTTGATACTTCTTTTTACTTCTTTGTTTGCTTCTGTGTACACTTCTTGAGCCTTGGCTTTGGAACTTCTGGTTTTGCTTGTGTTTAACTCTGCTTTCTTGTTTTTCCTGTCTTTTATCTTATTGATGGTTTCTGTTGTTATCCATGCTTTTTGTTGTCTTTCCCTTTTCCCCAGTATTTCTTCACATGTCTCCTTCCATACCGTTTTGACCTGCTGCCAATAGTCTTCTGTATTCTCTACATCTTCCAGCTGTTGTAGCACTTGGAATTTGTTGGATACTGTGACCGCAAATTTGTCTCTTGTTTCTTGATTTCTTAGCTGTCCTACATTAAACTGTTGTCTATAATTTTGCATTGTTGCATATCTCTTGAGTTTCATTTTTATTTTGGCTATCAGAAGATGGTGATCTGATGCCACATCTGCTCCTCTATATACCTTTACATCCTGCAATGATGATCTAAACTTCTTCTTTATGCATATATGATCGATCTGATTTTCTGTTCTATGGTCTGGTGATATCCATGTTGCCTTGTGTATTCTCTTATGTGGAAACATGCTTCCTCCTATAGCCAGTTGATTTGAAGCACAGAAGTTTGCGAATAGTTCTCCATTTTCATTCATTACTCCTAGCCCATGTTTTCCCATGACTTCTTCAAATCCGGTGTTGACTGTACCTATCTTTGCATTCATGTCACCCATCAAAATTGTGATGTCTCTTCTTTTTACTTTATCCATAATTTCCTGTAGTTTAGTATAAAATGCTTCTTTCACAGACTCTTCTTTGTCATTAGTTGGTGCATAACATTGGATGACATTTACATGAATTTTCTTTTTAGCTGTTTTGAAAGTAGCTGTTATTATTCTGGGTCCAACAGCTTCCCATTCAATGAGTGCTTTCTGTGCTTCTTTAGATAACATAAGAGCTACCCCTTCACTGTGGTGTGAAGTTTCGTCTTCATGTCCTGAGGACAGCACCAATTCACCTGTGATGAGTTTCTTCCTGTCTACCCCCTTCCACTTTGTTTCACACATTCCCAGAACCTCGATTTTGTATTCCCTCATTTCTGCTGCTACTTGCGCCACTTTCCCTTGTTCGTTTAATGTCCGAACATTCCAGGTGCCAAATCTGGAAGTTCTCCTAGAAGAAAGAAGGTTAGTCAGCAACACAGACTCCTTTCGGCTTTCTCTGTGTTGCATCATACGCCTCCCCGCGAGAGGACCTTCCCCTGTCTTGGATGGCTGTGTTTTATTTCCTTTATTTGACTTGTCCATATTTGTTGAAGTTTTTTGTGGTTTAAATTTAAATTTTTTTTTACAGGATGGGGTAACCGGCCCCATGAATGTGCCTAATGAAAATTCTCCAAATTTTCTAGCCAAATGCATCATCAACCAAGAACTGCTTACTCTAAGCAATGAAGAAGATATGCACACCATCAAAGAGGGCAAATGCTGGATTAGGTTTGGCCATGTCCTCAGAAGAGACCGCAGCACCATTATCAAAACCGTTGTGCTATGGACTCCAGAAGGAAAGCGAAAGATAGGAATACCAAAAAAAAAAAACTTGGCAGTCAATTGTGGAAGCCAAGATGCAAAGCATGAACCAGAGTAGGGCATAGCACAAAGAATGACCACTGATTGAGCAGGTAGAGACAGTTTGTGGCTGCCCTTAAATATACGTATAAAATGCACAAATGGTAGTTTTTTTTTTTTTTTTTAAAGCTACTGCCACATGGGGGGGGGGGGGGGGGGGGGGGGGGGGGGGGGTGTAGCGATTTCTGCTCTAACCAAACCTACGTTTTTGCCCGGTACTGGAAGAGTTAAAGTGTCCAGTTTTCTTACCCACCCTTCAGGCAGGTCAAGATGACTCATATAATGTTTTGAAAGGGGCTGGCAAGCTCATTACGTAAAACAAATCACCAAGGAAACCAAGAGTAGGTAACTGCTTTGTGCAGGCTTCCTACAAGGGCACCTGCTACAGCTTCATATTCCACAAGGAGTACAAAGAACAACGATGATTCTTACCCCACACAATAATAACATCACACCACAAGCTAGTTTCCATGGAGATCAAGGAGCCACTCAACCAAAATGTCAGTGACCTATTATTACCTTGTCAGGATTCAAACCCAATGATTTCAACTTCAGCAGTTCATCAAGTGGATTGAATGGTGTTCTGTTAGCAATGTATACTTTCAGTTTGATGTTATATAATTTTGTGGTTGGCGTGACACCTGAAAAAGATATAAACACAACAAAACAGGGGTAAAAGGCAATTAAGCTGTAAGTGTGTGTGTGTGTGTGTTAAACTGGTTTTAAAATCTAAGCACCTCCCAGTGCAATCTATCATTTGTTGCATTTATTCTCATAGGCTTTGTCTTTTCTCTGCGTATTTTCAGATGTAAACCTATCATCAGGTATTCTCACTTTGTCTTGATTACATTTATAGGACAAGTGCCAGCGGAAAAAGAGGTAAGAAGAAGATGGATAGGACAAACATTAAGGAAACCTGTAGATAACATTACAAGGTAGTCATTGTTCTGGAATCCACATGGTAAGAGAGGTAGAGGGAAACCAAGTTGAAAAGAACTGGAGAGACATGAAGGGCACCAAGAAGACACAAAAAGGGCCTTGACCTGATTACTTATTTAAAAATCATATTAATAAATTATTTATTATTTATTCCGTTAAAATTTTAAATCCAGGACTTCCTAGAATCCACTCATGAACCTAAAAAAACCCTGCTCCAAGCTACGAAAAACATAATTACTTTGTGCAGATGACAATATACTTTTTCTGTTTTTGTTAGTATCCTTATGCAAAATACCACTTTGTGGGTTCTGATGCTTTGTTGAAAACCAAACTCTTCTTCAATAACTTTTTGTCTATTTATCATTTCATTCTCTCCTGTAAGGTATTAAGAGTATTTCTGTGTGACTCTTCAGGCTAACTGTTTCACAAAAACTTGAAATTTATGGTAAAAATTAATAAATAATGCCAATATAATCAAATTTTCAGGAATAGATATAATAAGAAAAGAAGCAGAACGTGCCAAACTAATGAAAAAAAGAAATTTATACAGACTTGGAACAAACAATCAACCTTCACTGGAAATGTGGTGAGATGAGGTGCACTTGAGACATCACGGCAAAGGAAAAATTGGTGGCACAAAATGTTGAAGAAAAACAAAAGACAAACATAATTCAAGCCTAACACTAAAATATGAAGAAAAAAAAAATCTACAAACATAATTAAAGAACAACGCGGATAGAGATCTGTGCTGAGATTATCACCAACACAACACAATATGGCACTAGATGGTGAGAAGTTAAATCAGTCTAAACCAGCGGTTCTTAACCAGGGATGCATGCTACCCCCTAGAGGTGCGAGACATGCCAGATGTTTTGAAAGGCGAATCATTATTACCATTATATAACACAGAACTCAAATGTATTTGTACAAAATAGAACAGTGACAACGTGAATTAAAAATCAAACCGGTCACATTTTGTAAGTAACATTTTTTCAAAACATACAGTTATCTCTTTTTCGATTACTGGCATATTTTGTGCCCTATAAGATAATGGGGTGCGAGGTTTCTTAAGATGCTGTAATGGGTGTGTGGTTTCTAAATGGTTAAGAAACACTGGTCCAAACTGATATTATGTTTGATTCACATAAGTGCTTGATGTGTATGAGTGAAAACTGCTTGTTTAAAATCTCTGAAGATATGTACCTAGCTGCTCCAATTTGTTCCATACTTCATCTGCAATCTCAGATCTTTTCTTTGCAGGTGAGTCAAATGGTCCTATACTGCAAACATGCAGCAACAAGGCCACTTCTGGTTCTGTTACAGATTCTGTGAAGAAAGAGCAGCACCATTAATAAATTAGTCATGATCAGGAAATACTTAGTGTAAAATGAATAGGAGGGGCTTGGCAGCATAAAAGTGTTAGCATTGACTCCAAGGAAATCTAGAAATTGTTACACAATATATAAACTATACTCTACTTACTATAAATCACAAAGCAATGGCAACCAGACAGATTCTGCAGAACTCCAAGATTATCAAATAATTCAAGTGACACAATGAGAAACATCTGCAGCTCTAAATGAATCAGCAGCACAAGTAACCAAACTAGTACAAATATGATATAGTAACAATTCAGTCACAATGTCCTGTGAAAACTGGTGTTGGTGATCACGTCACTCCACTTCCTATGGTCTCTGGTATGTGAAGTAAAGGAATTCAGTTGCTCTCACATTGAATTTTAGGGTTAGAAATCTAACCAAGGCCTTGAAGCACTTCCATGTGGTGCATCCTGGAAATAGACAACCTTTGAGTTGCATAGCCAATGCTTCAGGGATGGAGAGGCCACAACAGAGTGGCCGATAATCACGATTCCCACTGTGGTGAAACATGCTGAGAACACAGAACTGCACACAAAGCTTGAGGGATAACTTGAGCCCCAGACTGAACTCTGGATTTACTTGGCTGACGAGCATGTAAATGCTAGGTGCAGACTTCCGGCCAGGGGACCTGCAGCAGTAGTGGCTACATGCTCCATAAGGAGAACAATAGAAAATTATGATCTGTCATCTAATGCAATAATGGATCCAACTTTTTCATACGCTTTAACATTGTCCCCTTGTACAAACATTTAACATTCAAGGATTATTTCTTTTCTTGAAATTTACATAATTTCTGTCTTTTTAAAACCGAATACTTAATATAAAACAAATGGATCAATCAAAGATTTTACACAGCATATGATATGCATGGAGGCATATCTGGAGTCATCCTTATATGACCACCAGCTAGGCCCAATGCTACAATGGAAGTGAACCTGTCTATGAGGCTAATTAAGCCCTCATTGACTTTTGAAATCATCCACACTTCCAGGGATTCCCCCTGAGTTGAAACAAGTTGAGAACCCAGCATTGCACACTAAGCTTGGAGGAGTCACTTGAGCCCCATTTGTAACACTAGCTTTTACCTGTTTGGCTGCATGCCAGAGGATCTCATTATGGGCTCTCGATGGGCAGGGGGAGCTGAGAAGTGGCTCTGCGGAGGACGTGACAATTCCTTCGAAGAGCTCAGAACCAGAGCACAGTATTTTAGCTCTGCATATTTGGAGAGCCCCCTAGGATGGCGAGGTATGCACAGAATGCTGCACGCTTCTTCCTCCTAGCTTGGGACCTGATGTGATGATCCTTTAAATGCCAGTCAAGCTGGAGAAACTGAAGCTCATGACTTCAACTCAACATGTTTCTGAATGGCAGAAAAGCCTAGATCTACAGTGTAGATAATACCACGGAGTCTTCAATGTGGTATTGGCTGCAAAAGAGCGAAATGCTCAGCAGCCCTAGCTAAACAACACAGCATATGATGTATTACACAAATCATTTATTTAATATCTTAAAATCAAACACACTGACATGTGTCAAACTAATGAAAATTCAACTGAAGGCACAAAAGCCAATAAGAAGATGAACGAGCATAGAAATGAATCTTAAAGACATTAAAAAATTGAAAAGAGGTCACTGAGTAGGGGGAGAACTCTAAACGGAGAAGGAAAGCTGGACAATCTTATATTAGAGGCAACCAACATGAAACTCGATATACTGGGAGTTGCAGAGGCAAGACTTTTGGATACAGGCTACATAACAAGAGACCAGTACACGCTTATACACTCAGGAGGAGAAAAACACGAAAGAGGGGTAGGAATGTTGATAAAGAAGGAGTTAGAAAAATACGTATGTGGATACTGGACACACAATGACAGAATGATGTTACTAAAGATGAGAGCAAAGCCATTCGACATATCAATCTTACAAACTTATGCACCAACTAAAGATTACAGCGAGGAAGAAATAGAAGAATACTATGAAGAGCTGCAACACACACTTAAACCAGTCAAATCTACAGATGTGTTGATAGTAATGGGTGATATGAATGCAAAAGTAGGAAAAGGAAAATACAAGAAAATAGTAGGACAGTATGGATTAGGGACAAGAAATGATAGAGGAGACAGACTTATCCAGTTCTGTGAAGAAAACCAGCTGGTCATATGTAACATCTTTTTTGAACATCACCCAAGGAAATTATACACATGGAAAAGCCCAGGAGATGTAACACGTAATCAAATCGACTATATCATGATAAAACATAGATTTAAGAACAGTGTCACAAGTGCAAAGACACATCCTGGCGCCGACATAAATTCAGATCACAATCCGGTCGTCATCAAAGTAAATATAAAGCTGAAAAGAGCAGGAAACAGAAGACAGGAGGAACCCCAGATAGAAATATCAGCGCTGAAACAACCAGATATAAAACAGAAATATTTAATCGACGTCAAAAATAAATACCAACAGTTATTGACAGAAAGCATGGAGCAGTATAGAAGAGAAAACCCAGAAGAAAAAGCAACCGCAAAATGGGAATGCTTAAAAACAAGCATACAATCAGCAAATGCAAATTTACCTAAAAAGGAGTCTAAGAAAAATCAAATTTGGATGACAGATGACATCTTGAATAAAATGGCCGAAAGAAAGAAAGCAAAAAACACTCCAGAATATAAAACAATAGACAATGA
Organism: Oreohelix idahoensis; assembly: GCA_024509875.1. Lineage (NCBI taxonomy): Eukaryota > Metazoa > Mollusca > Gastropoda > Stylommatophora > Oreohelicidae > Oreohelix > Oreohelix idahoensis. Next base: position 208,683 of record JAMPIV010017301.1, read on the forward strand.
CATATGTACTATGTGTAGAGAAGCAAAAGAACGGTGGATAGAAACAAAATGTAAGGAAATAGAAGACTTGGAAGCGAAGCACATGACAAGAGATATGCATGAAGAAATAAAGAAATTATCAAATCGGTCGCGGTTTGCACAAGGAGGAAGCTGTATCAAGAACAAAAATGGTGTAATATTACTTGATGAGAAAGACATATCAAACAGATGGGCAGAATACGTAAAAGAACTATTCGAGGACAACAGAGGTAAAAAACCATCACCAGATTCTAATGAAGGCCCAAACATTCTCAGATCAGAAGTAGAGAATGCCATTCATATGATACAAAAAGGAAGATCAGCAGGCATGGATAACATAAACATTGAAATGATAGAAGCTCTGGAGAGCTTTGGTATAGATACAATCACAGAAATATGCAATGATATATACAATACAGGATATTTACCACACGACATGAAGACATCAGTTTTTATAACATTGCCCAAAAAAGCAAATGCAACAGAATGTTCAGACTTCAGAACAATCAGCCTGATGAGTCATGCAATTAAGATACTGCTTAAAATCATACAGGAAAGAATAAAAAGTAAAGTAGACAGCGAAATCCAAGAAGAACAGTTTGGTTTTAGACGGAACAGTGGAACAAGAGAGGCAATATTTTGCCTAAGAAGATTAGCAGAAAAATATACAGAGGTCCAAAAAAGTATGTATATGTGCTTCATTGACTATAAGAAGGCTTTTGACAGAATCCATCATGAGAAAATAATTGAATGCCTCAAAGACATAGGTATTGATGGAAAAGATATAAGAATACTCAGTAACCTTTATTGGGAGCAAACTGCCACAGTAAGATCGGGAAGGAATTATTCACCATACATAGACATAAAAAGAGGTGTCAGACAAGGTTGTGTGCTGTCCCCCTGCCTATTTAATTTATACACCGAAAAAATTTTCAAACAGATACAGGAAATACCAGGACTGAACGTCAGTGGAAGATCAATAAACAACCTTAGATATGCAGATGATACCGTGTTGTTAGCTGAAAGCGAACAGGAGTTACAAGAACTAGTGAAGCAAGTGAACAGTATAAGTCATGAATATGGACTCGACATTAATATTGAGAAAACTAAAACTATGATAATTAGCAAAACAGACGATAAACCCACATTAAAGATAAGCGTAAATGGGAAAATCCTGGAACAAGTCAAGAGCTACGTATATCTTGGTCATATAATAACAGAAGATGGCAGATGTGAAACAGAAATCAAGAAGAGAATAGGAATGGCCAAAGCTACATTCAACAACATGAAACATATACTGACATCCAAACAATTATCTCATAAATTAAAACTGAGAATCATAAAGTGTTATATATATTCTGCATTTCTGTATGGTGCAGAAACATGGACGATGAATAAGCATTTGGAAGAAAGAATTGAGGCTCTTGAAATGTGGATATATAGAAGAATGGGGCGTATCTCATGGAAAGAGATGAAAACAAATAAGGAGGTCCTAGAAAATCTAGGTATGAAAAGAGAACTAATGAGAGAGGTCAAAGTTCGGCAGCTAAAATACTTTGGCCACATAAAAAGGCATAACACCTTGCAGAAGACCATAACAGAAGGGAGAGTTGAAGGCAAACGTGCAAGGGGAAGACAGCGCTATAAGTGGGAAGATAACATCAAGAGATGGACGGGAAAGAGTCTATCAGAGTGTACCACCAAGACAAGAGACAGAAAACGTTGGAGATCCATTACAGCCAACCTTCGTTGTGGAGATGGCAACTGATGATGATGATGAGTAGGGGGAAATGAAGGACCGTCTTTGCTGCAAATAATCTTAAGGGAATTGTAAAATTAAGTTACGCTATGTAACTTAAATGTGCAGAATATGCAGTGTACATATTGCTTTACTCTGAGTTACTTTATTTTGCATTATTTTATTCCAGTAGACTTTACTTCTGTTATAAATCCTGTAGGTAAGGTTAAAAACATGAAGGATAATAAAAACTGGCACACATAAGAAAAGGCTCCTACCATTCTGTTCACAGGATGAAAACAATAACTTGAACAGTTCATGGGAAACTCCAACGTTGAGGTCGATTTTATGATGTACTTCAGCTAACAGAGTTTCCTTATCTTTTGCAAAGGTGGCTGCGTATCTGAAATGTCATGAACACAGACTGAATTCATTAAAAGCATTAAGGACAATCTGTCACACACACACACACAAAAGAGAGAGAGAGAAAGAGTGCGGTGAGATCTTACTGAAATCAAGTCCAACATAAAAATCAGAATCTTCAGTTCCAAGATCAAGTCAGTTCTATAAAGCTCTGAAACATGAAGAACAATTAAAAACAAACAGCTTCACACTTTCATAAATGGGTGCTTGCGTAGAAAATAAGGATTGAAGTGGTATGACCAGACCACTTATGTGGAACTGATGACAAGAACCAGATAAGTACTGGCGGAACAAGAAATGAGGCGAAGACGTTGGAGATGGATAGGACACACTGAGGAAACATGCTGATAGCACTGCCAGGTGGTCCTTGTTTTAGAGTCCTCAGGGTAAGAGATAGAGGGAGACCAAGGAACACGGGAAGAAAAGAACAAGAGACAGACATGAAGGGGATGAAGACCTTGAGCTGATGGCACGAGACAGAGACAGGAAGACTTGGCATAGGTTTGTTGAAGGCCTTTACTCCCTGTGGAGCTGAAGGATGAAGATGACAATTTACGAAATGCTTCAGTCAACAGAGTTTTCAAATCTTTTGTAAAGATGGCCGCATATCTGGAAAAAAGACTGAATTAATTTAAAGCCTTAGCAACAATCTGTCACACACACAAAAAGAGAGTGGTGAGATCTTATACAGGCAATGCTCAAGTCAAGAATCTAATCTTAAGTAGAGTGGTTATTAAGTTCATATTATTCATGTGTGCAAAGAGAGGCATGAAGGCTCTGGACACAAATTCCGCAACCTTGGAGGATGAAGTTGACAAGTGCACTAAGTAGAGATGCTCCCAAAGGTGCCACTTCAGACTAGGCAAAGAGAAGTTCTTACAACAAGCAGAACAGTGAAGAACACACCAGGCTATAAACAAAAATTAAGTGAGGGCCATCACGTCAAGGGTGAATCATCCCAACAGTCTGTTATGACTGGAGGAGATTATTAGACCATTCATGTCACTACCCAAAGGAGCATAGGCCTTCAGCAAACGTTGAAGTCATCAAGGTTCATATCATCTACACCCAAATCAACATGGTCATTACCTTTCAGATCCCAATGGAGCATAGATCTTCAAGAAATTCATGTCATTTCTTTCTGTTAAAGGTCTTTCCTCTTAAGTGCCCTTGTTCTTGGCTGTCCCCTTAACCCCAACAGTTTCAGTAGATCATACACTGAGGCAGCCACGAGAAATCTTGCACCCACCTCAAAAGCCATGACCCTTGCAGTGAACCCATCATGTCTCAAGTCCATTGCCAGATCATTATACCTGGCCACTTTGAATGAGTGTTGCTCGTCTAATCTGGATTCAAATGGCTCGGTCAGCTCCATCATTATAATCTGGTGCGATGATGAGGAATGCAGCATAATATCTGGCTGTCTTTGAGATCTTCTGATCTTCTCTGGATATGCCCCATAGCCCAGGTAGGTCTACTGCCATGTCCCAGTCATTTGCACAGTCAAGAATAGATCGTAAACTGCTAGATTTACTTGGTTTGGGATGTGCTGACTTTCCTGCTCTCAGAAGTATGTATTTACGGTGCTCGGTCTGACTCTGCCGTTCGCCTTCACCCTTGCCAGGTCTATTGTAGCAGCCCACTCATTTAGTACTCTGTTGTGGTGCCATGTGTATTGTCCTTGCCCTAACGACACTTGCATGCTGAGAGTATGTGTTCAAGTGTCTGCCTCTCGTGGTACAGGGGCAGTGAGCACTAGGTTTGCGGACGATGGCAGGTCATACATTGATCTGATAATGAAGCTGAGTCTAAGAGGTGCCATATATCATTCTATGTCAACGACCTCTGCAGGGCTCCTTCCCATGTAGTCCACTCGCCTTGTTGGGCTTGCTGCACCGCTTTTTGCATCCTCTTATCATTCTCAGCCCCTGGTATCTCCCGAATTACCATGTCTTTGCATTCCCTGTTTGATGCCTTGGACCACCAGCGGATGTCACCATGGCCAAATCCCCGTCTCTATTCGTCTGTGTGTATCCGATTACCTCCCTCAGCTTGAGTGACTCTTGGGCAGCACCAACAGCTTCATCCACTTCCCACTTCCTTCCAGTTTTCAGTGTGGGCTGAATGGACTTTACATCATCTGCTGATGTGCACAGCATCATTGCAAGCCTTGTTTTTTCTGCTTTGTATTCTTCAACATCTGACTTGAAGGGAAGCACAAGTTTTGCTTTCTTGCTGTACAGTGCTGCCTCTGACAGATCTGGTGGTACTCCTAGCCATTTCCTCATGAATTTGTTGACCTTTTGCTCTATAGTTTCCACTGCACTGGTGCTCATTTCATATATAAGCAGTGGCCATAGCAATTTACTGCCATCACTGGTGTCAATACCTTGTCGAGGTATGGCGGCGTGCGTACCCTGATTACCCCCAGAGATATGCCAGCGGGAGTTTTACTCCTGGAAGGTTCTACCAAGCTGGACAGGTTTGCGCGGGCAGGGGTCAGACTAAAGCAGACACCCTGGTCCTCCAGGTTGGGGGTTTTAGCATAGGGCTGACACCCCTGTCTATGTAAAAAAATTGAAGTTACGGAAACAACAACGAATAAACAAACTTTGCTGCGGGACGGACATCCGGAGTCTGAGGCTCGTATTACTGTCAGTGGTGAAAGCCGAAAGGAAGCCACTGACATGAGAACGGACGTGCTGACCGCAAAACATGATACAAGAATAGGATTTTGAATGTCAGGACAATGAATGAGACGGGTAAACTAAAACAGGTCACGGCAGAAATGAGAAACTATAGGTTACACATTCTAGGGATAAGCGAGAGCAGATGGACAGGGGCAGGAAAAGTTAAAACAGCAACAGGAGAAACAGTACTTTACTCTGGAAGAGAGGATGGACAGCACAATGAAGGTGTAGCCATTACTCTACAGAAAGGAATAGAAAGGACATTACTGGAATGGAAACCCATCAACAACAGACTGATAAGATTAATATTGAGAGGTAGATTCACCAATACTACAATAATACAATGCTACGCACCAACGAATGACAGCGATGAATAGGTCAAGGATGAATTCTATCAACAACTGCAGAAAGAAATGGAAGACACACCTAGATATGATCTTATTATAGTAATGGGAGACCTCAATGCGAAAGCTGGTACACACAATACATATAATGAAAGAGTAATGGGGAAATGCGGCAGCGGAACAGCAAACGAAAATGGGGATAAATTAATAAGTTTCTGTAGTATTAACAGCCTGGTCATTGGAGGAACACTTTTCCTAGATAAAGAAATTCACAAATTAACATGGGAATCACCAAATGATCGGGACAGAAACCAGATAGACCACATCAAGATTAACGGTAGATGGAGACATGCATTACAAGATGTGAAGGTAAGAAGAGGTGCAGATGTGGGAAGTGATCACCATTTAGTAGTAGCAAAACTGAAAGTGAAACTAATAAGGGCTGGACCAACTGTAACTACACAGAAAAGGTTTGACATCAGCAAATTGAAGGACCCCCCTTACCAGAAAAGCTTTTGCGGCTGACATAAAGAAACGATATCAATTTGCCAAAAGTCAGGAAAAGACATTGACTGATGATATAGACCAGAAATTCAACACCATTTCAATAATATATAAGGAAAGCAGCAAATCATGCATGGGATTCCAGGAAAGGAAGAAGCAAGACTGGATAACACCAGAAACATTAAACACCATAACACTGAGAAAGGAAATGAAAAGAAAGAAAACAGAAGCGAAGTCCCCCAGGTTAAAGCAACTATATAGCGAACAGTACAGTCAGCTGGACAAGGAAGTTAAATGCCAAACCCGAGCCAACAAAAGGAATTTCCTAGACGATCTTGCAAGACAGGCAGAAGAGGCAGCACTGAGAAATGAACAAAGCACAGTATACAAAATAACTAAATTCATCAGCGGAAAACAAGGTGCAAACAATATTACATTAGTAAGAGATAAGCAAGAAAATCTCATCACGACAGCAGAGGGACAGGAAACAAGATGGGCAGACCACTTCAGAGAAACTCTGAACAAGGAACCACCAGAGACACAATTGAAAGTTCCTGAGGCTGAAAACGATCTAGATGTAAATACAGACAGTCCAAGAAAAGAAGAAATCATCACAGCAATCAAAGGGTTAAAGAACGGAAAAGCTCCTGGCCATGATAACTTAAATGCAGAGCTACTTAAGACAGACCCCGAGCTAGCAGCAGAACTATTAGAACCACTATTTGCACAAGTCTGGAAAACGGGGACAACACCATCAGAGTGGAACAAAGGAATAATTGTCAAATTGCCCAAGAAGGGAGATCTTGCAGACTGCAATAATTGGAGAGGAATCACTCTTCTCTCAGTTCCCAGCAAAATACTAGGCAGGATAATTATACAGAGAATTTCAAAAGCAGTAGACCACACACAAACTGAGGAAAGAACAAGCAGGATTTAGAAAGAACAGAAGATGTGTTCATACATAGGGACAGTTTATGGAAAATACTGAGGGATTATGGAATTCCAAGCTGTTCAATCATAAAAAGGCTCTATGCCAACTTTACGTGTAGTGTTGGGCAGAGCAACCTAACCTTTGAGGTGAAGACAGGAGTACGACAGGGATGCCCCTTATCAACCACTCTATTTTTAACAGTCATAGATTGGGTGATGCGCCAGACAACAGAGGGCAGTCCAAGAGGAATAAGATGGACTACATTTTCTACATTAGAAGATCTGGAATATACAGATGACATTGCACTACTAGCACATTCAAATCAACACATCCAGGAAAAAACGGATAGACTTAATCAGTTTAGCCAGCAGGTGGGCTTGAACATCAATTTAAAGAAGTCAGAGGTCATGACGCTCAATGTGAGCAACCCTGAGCCCATATCAGTAAGGAATCAGCAACTGGTACAGACAGACACCTTCACATACCTAGGATGCATAGTAACACCAGGCAAAGACATCAACATCAGAATGAATAAGGCAAGAACAGCCTTTTTTAGTCTAAACAATATCTGGAAGTCCTCTCAATACAGCACAAAATTAAGATTATATCAGAGCTGTGTGCTTTCTGTACTTCTCTATGGTGCGGAATGCTGGAGAGTTATAGAGAAGGAAATGTCGAAATTGTCCTCTTTTCACACAACATGCCTAAGAAAAATTCACCGAATCTTTTGGCAGAATACCATCCCCAACCAAGATCTGCTTGCTCGGAGCAAGCAAGAGGACATGCACACCATCATAGCTGGCAGACGCTGGAGCTGGGTTGGCCATGTCCTCAGAAGAGACCCTGATGCCATCACAAGAACAGCTATGCTTTGGACCCCTGAAGGAAAACGAAAGAGAGGCCGACCAAAAACAACCTGGCGGAGGACTGTGGAGGCTGAGATGCAAAGAATGAACCAGAGTTGGGGCACTGTACAAAGGATGGCCGCCGACCGAGCAAAGTGGAATCAATTTGTTGTTGCCCTACAAGATTCCACTAGGCGTGATGGCCACTGACTGCTTTGACGGTCGGCAGCTAAGGATCAAAGAAGAAGAAGATAGCAATTTAGGTATCAACATGAACTGAAGGCACCACAGTTTGCACTTTCCTAGGACTCTGCTTTGGTCTATGATCTGTAGTCCTCTGTCTGCCATTTTTATTGTCTGTTGAACTACCTCTGAATCTTTTAATGAGGCATCACACACCCTGCCAAGACTTTTAACAGGTCACTCAATGACAGTAGGGCTTGAAACCATGAATGTGACCTCAGATGTCTTCCCTTTCCTGACTGACAGGCTTCTAGACTTCTTAGGTTTGAAGCTCATTCTGCACCAGCTGACTAGTTCATCTAGGCGTGTTAACATTCTTGGGGCTGGTGTTCATCTGATGTCAGAATTGTTGTGTTGTCCATGAATGCTTTAAATGGTGGCATGTGACACCTTCCATTGAGCTTTAGACCTATTGCAAATCCTTCAGCCGCTTTGAGGATTACCTGCGAGATTAGGCCTATAGTCCACTGAGACAAACTGTGTGCTTTGACTTTGTCCTTGTAAGCCATTATCCAGAAGAGAATAACTCAAGCCGTATGGTGCTACAAATAGCCTAGGCCTACTTATTATTTTTCACTTTTCACGATAAATACCTGTGGACTGCTGGATTTCCAAATCCATAGGTGTTTGAAACTGAAAGCGCCCTGATTACTGACTGTCCAAGGTTGCGATATTTAAGAACACCACACCGCACGAGCGCTGCCATCTTCGAAGATAGTTAAATTTTGGAATTCTTCTGTTAGGTTATAACCTAACGGAATAATTCCAAAATAAAAAAAAATTAATTTACTCCACATTATAATTACTTGCATGTTTAAAAAAATACTGCTTTAGTATATTTACAATGTACTAAAATGTTTTTGTTACATCAGTTTAAAATATATTTTGTCAACATGTCATTTCGCTTCGTTCTCAAAGGCGTAACATTTATATTTGCTCCTAAGAACGCCAAATGTTGGTGAACCGTATTCCACTCAATTGTTATTATTTTGGTCTAGCAGATTTCACCTAGGAGGCACACCAGATATTTTGCTAATGTACGGAAATGTCTGATTTTGCTACAGTTCTTTCCGATGCTAAGGTAGACGCACTTCAGAAAATAGTATCAAATGGGCGTCTAAGGTATCTTTGCTTCACAAAGTGCAAAGACTCAAAGTCGTGGGTAATAAATGTGACTGACGGAGTGGATTTATGGTTGTTAGACCTTGATGTTCACGGCTTAGAGGCTCAAAGGGACTTGAATGGAGTTGATTCAGTTGATGCTTTTCTAGCCAGGTTTAGGTAAGAAAGTCAGTTAGCTAACCGCTTAGTCAGTTCTTGTTTATTATGGATTTAAAGTAGAGGTGTAAGGAGTTCAAATGAAGAACAGTGGGCTGTGTTCTTCGATGTCATCCAACGCCACCGTCGTTAGGGTTAAGGGGTTGAAATGAAGAACAATGGCCGTCAGTTCAATACAATCTTGGACAAGAATTCAGAGGTGCAGTAAAAAAGGTTAGATTTAGTAGGCCTAATCCTAACCATAATTCTAATGCCGTTGGCCACGTATTTGGATGAAATCGAAGAACATGTCCCACTGTTCTTCATTTCAACTGATTACGGTAAGGGTTAGGTTTAGAATATCTAAACTAACCCATACCCCTTTTTACTGTCTCCTTTTTTAGGCCATATCGAACAGACAGCCCACTATTCATTTCAACCACGATAAGGTAAAGGGCTGAAATAAAGTACAACGTGCCATTGTGTTCCATATGGCATTTAAACATAAAATTTTACATGCAATAATAAGGGTTAGGTTTAGGAATAAAATGAGACTGAGTGAAAGAGAGAAAATAAAGACAAATAAAAACTGTTGGACATAAAAAGGAACATAACACCTTGTTCAGTGAAAGGAAACTCTATACAGAGCATTACAGTAGGAAGTAATCTGCGTGGGGGGATTTTTTAAAAATATCAGAAATAAAAATCATTATCTACACTATATATCCTACACTATATATCCTACATAGGTATCTTACTTACTTAGTCATTTCTCTTCTATCTTGAGGTGTAGAGGTTTGGAAGAGAGAGCACCATACTATCCTATCGGCTGTCTTCCTCCTGGCCTGGTTCCATTCTAGTCCTCTATCCTTCAGAGATTGTCTGATGTTGTCCTCCCAGTGGACTGCTTTGGCGGTTATGGATTAAAGAAGAATGCCCAATCCATATTCATGACTTATACTGTTCACTTGCTTCACTAGTTCTTGTAACTCCTATTCGCTTTCAGCTAACAGCATGTTATCACCTGCATATCTAAGGTTGTTTATTGACCTTCCACTGATGTTCAGTCCTGGTATTTCCTGTATCTCTTTGAAAATTGTTTCGGTGTATAGATTAAATAGGCAGGGGGACAGCACACAACCTTGTCTGACACCTCTTTTTATGTCTATGTATGGTGAATAACTCCTTCCAGATCTTACTGTGGCAGTTTGCTCCCTGTAGTAAAATCTGTGAGATAATCGCTCATTTCAGTAAGATTTAAGTCATATAATGATAATAAATAACCCGCCCGATTGTGTCTGACTATGATCCTCTCACACGCCAGCATCGCGCTGAATTTTGTGCCATGGTAATGCTTAGAAACGATCCCGCCGTTTAAACCTACTCGCTTTCCTTGTGACGTACATTTTTAACATTTTGCCCGATCTGATAGAGACTGCGGCAAGACTTATAATTAACGATCTTGCGGAAGTGTGCCGCCAAACTACTGTCTGAATTAATGTAATATTTTAACTTTAACGCCTCTAATAGTAGTAATCCTTACAAATTTTGGTAGTGTAACACGAGACAACAGTAATAATTAACGCCAATTCTAATACCCGCCGCGCAAAACCCCACTTCGCTTGACACGTTGTGCCATGCATATATACACGCTGTGGGCAAAGCCAGCAGAGGCAAACACGCAGACAATTTTTTATTTCCTCCTAGCGGTAGTATTTCTGACGTCACTAAAACAAGTTAGTTATTTGAAAATACATGCTAGCGAGAGATGAGAGAGGGGAAGATGACCGACTTGTGTAAAATTTTTATTTGACGATTGACAGTGACAAAATTGAAAATCTAAACCATAATGAAACTGACCATAAAAATCATATGGTAGTATAGCTTAGAGTCCCCTGAGCAAGAATGTGTTTAAAAAAATATGGTAGTCCAAGTATTAGCCAAGTTATTGAGAAAATACTAAATGTCTAGTGACACTAAGACAGACAGACTGTGGTTCCTGCTTGTTTTTTTCATAACGTTAGTGGGGACGCCAGCTTAGAGAGAGGCATTGAGGTAAATTCAAATCCGATTGGGTAAAAAGAGTATAGGAGGAAAGGGGAGCGGTAGGTAAATGTTAACCAAAACTAAACATCTTTTTGTATTGGCATAACTAACGCAGACTGACCAGTCGACTACCAGACACCGAGTTTGTTTGGAATTATTTTTTGTTTTTCAAAAAACTACATTTGAATTCTGGTAGTCGCACGTTTCCCATTGGCCAGTACTAATAGATATTAGCAAAAAGCTTTCAATTCTCCTCGCTGTCACGTAGACAGTGACTTAATTTATTTTTCCATCTCGTCTCAATGTTATTACTCTTTAATGTTCTGTTTTCCCAGACATTTTGTTTCTCTTTGCTTTGCTACCTGTGTAGCCCAATTGTTTTCTCCTTCTCAAACCCCACCCGAGGTTGTTTACGTTCGAGCCTGCAGCGGTCAGCGAACGATAATGTTACGTCAGCACACCTGGCCTGATCAGAAGAACGTCTGTTACGCTTAAAGTGTTAGAACGAGCCAAAGACGGTTTCTGTGAAAGAATCGGTTCGTTAGCGGCGGGTACCCTCTGTGGTCCGAACAGGGGAATTTCTCTGGTCGCTTTAAAACGTTTGATCATGAGCGGCTAGTACCCTTTGGGTCCTGGGTAGAATGGTTTGTAAGCTATAAGACTTGAAATTTTACTACGTCAAACACACTCGTAGAAGATTCCTGGCCCGTAGATGACCATCATGAGATAAGGCAAACTTTAACACAATACTAGAATGTGTTTGCCTATGTTCTAGTCATTTTCGGGGTGAGTTGACATATCTTATAATTATAATATGATATATTCATGTTAGCTTTATATATATCTGTTAGGAAAGTGAATTCATTTCTGAGGACTTCTCCTAGTAATTTTATTCAGTGATAAGGTAGCGCTGTCTACGGCCTATTAAGTGGTGCTTAAACTGTTACGGTTTATCATGGGTTAAATGTTAAACTTACAATAACAGATATTAGGCGTAGAATCAGTCCACGAATGCTTACCATTGGGTTAAGAGTCAGCAAAATTAACTGTCATTTCTGTAAGATAATGTCAGGTGTGGATTGTTCACTTAAAAACTGAATAGTGAGATGCAGGTAATAACTCTGGATTATAGGAGATAGTCACTTATTCCTTTTTGATAGATATTTCCAGTGGCAAGGGAGAATCATTTTATGCTTACTTGTGTGGCTAGGCACTAGTCCATAACTTTCACAGAAAGCAGTCACCAGGCATAGATATAATTCTATCTTATGATTTAGCCACAACTGTATTATTATAGCAAGAACATTGCATTTTCTTTGTACTCATTTTGTGGGATATTAATATTTTGTTTCCCCAAAAGGGACATATGATTTATCTGTGTAATTTCAAATGCTGTAATCTGTTTATGTAAATTCACTTAATGTTGTAAGATGAATAAGCATATCCATTCAGCTGTATGTTTAGTTGGAAGAAGAGAAGTAGTTTTTTGATGTCAGAACATTTACTGACAGGTACATTGGTGTACAAAATATATTAAGCCTATGCGGGCGCGTGTTGATAATTGATATTTTTAACTCTTGCAGGCCGGAATTTTTTCATCAGTTTTGCCAGAATTATTTTTTACCTTAAAGCAGTACCTTTATAAATTCTAAAGTTTCTGAGTTATTACACAACAAAGACACACATATTATACATCACAGTAAAGATAAATGAATGTAGAATTAGAATATGAAGGACTTTTAGTGATATTCTACATATAGTATTCAGTTATGAGTCATAATATAGACCACTTTCAAGAAAAGACTCATTTTAGTGAATGAAAAATGTACTCACCAACCCATGCATGAACACTGAAATATTATCCAGAGAGCTCCAGCATCTTTTAAAATATCACTAATCCATATATAAATATTATTTACAAGTATCAGCTTCCTGTGATATTTAGTTAATGTTTTACAGACCATCCAGCGAACCATATAAACATTTGGAAAGAAAAAGGACATTAGAGGCCGCGTGAAGCTTTTAAATTAAATCATACATTGTATTGTTATTATACAACAAAGACACACATATTATACATCACAGTAAAGATAAATGAATGTAGAGTTAGAATATGAAGGACTTTTAGTGAAATTCCACATATAGTAATCAGTGATGAGTAATAATATAGACCACTTTCAAGAAAAAAATAATTTTAGTCTATTAAAAAATGTATTTACCAACCCATGCAATAGACTGAAATATTATCCAGAGAGCTCCAGCATCTTTTAAAATATCACTAATCCATATATGAATATTATTTACAAGTGTCAGCTTCCTGTGATATTTTGTTAATGTTTTACAGACCATCCAGTGAACCATATAAACATTATAGACATTTGGAAAGAAAAAAAGGACATTAGAGGCCGCGTGAAGCTTTTAAATTAAATCATACATTGTATTGTTATTATACAACAAAGACACACATATTATACATCACAGTAAAGATAAATGAATGTAGAGTTAGAATATGAAGGACTTTTAGTGAAATTCCACATATAGTAATCAGTGATGAGTAATAATATAGACCACTTTCAAGAAAAAAATAATTTTAGTCTATTAAAAATGTATTTACCAACCCATGCAATAGACTGAAATATTATCCAGAGTGCTCTAGGGTCTTTTAAAATATCACTAATCCATATATGAATATTATTTACAAGTGTCAGCTCCCTGTGATATCTAGTTAATGTTTTACAGACCATCCAGCGAACCATATAAACATTATAGACATTTGGAAAGAAAAAGGACATTAGAGGCCGCGTGAAGCTGTTAAATTAAATCATACATTGTATTGTTATTATACAACAAAGACACACATATTATACATCACAGTAAAGATAAATGAATATGAAGGACTTTTAGTGATATTCTACTTATAGTAATCAGTTATGAGTAATAATATAGAAAACTTTCAAGAAAAAAATAATTTTAGTCTATCAAAAATGTATTTACCAACCCATGCAATGGACTGAAATATTATCCAGAGTGCTCTAGGGTCTTTTAAAATATCACTAATCCATACATGAATATTACTTACAAGTGTCAGCTTTCTGTGATATTTTGTTAATGTTTTACAGATCATCCAGTGAACCATAAAAACATTATAGACATTTGGAAAGAAATAGGACATTATAGGCCGCGTGAAGCTTTTAAATTAAATCATATATTGTACTGTTTTTATACAACAAAGACACACATATTATACATCACAGTAAAGATAAATGAGTCTAGAATTAGAATATGAAGAATGTTAGTGATATTCTACATATTTTATAGACTACTTTTTAATAAAAACTCATTTTAGTTAATGAAAAATGTACTCACCAACCCATGCATAAAAACTGAAACATTATCCAGAGTGCTCCAGCATATTTTAGAATAACACTAATCCATATATGAATATTATTTACAAGTGTCAGCTTTCTGTGATATTTTGTTAAATTTTGTACAGACCATCCAGCAGACCGTAACCATCATCATTAAAATAAAAAAGAAGATATTCAAGGCCGCGTGAACTTTTAAATTAAATCATATATTGTGTTGATATTACACAACAAAAGACACACAAATTATGTTTCACAGTAAAGATAAATATATTTAGAATTATAATATTGGGGCTTTTAAGTGCTATTCTTCATATTATATTCAATTATCAGTAATAATGTAAACAATTTTTTTTAAAAAATTCATTTTTAGTGAAT
>JAMPIV010017302.1:0-43603 GCA_024509875.1 Oreohelix idahoensis
TTGGTTTTCTGAGGTTTTTCGAAACAATAACACCTGTGAGCTTAAAATAATGTGATTTTTTTTTTGTTCTTGCAATTTAGACATGCATCATTTTTCCAGCAGATTGTTTTGATTTTGTGTATGCTTAAGTATAAGAATTTTTGTATGTCACACATTTTTGTTAATCTAATTACATTGTTGGTATATTAATGTAATGTAAAGCTAAAAAATTGAAATACCATTTTTATTTAACTTAGCGTTATGAAATATTTTTGTTTTTTACTTTTTGGAAAATGTTTTCTAAGACTGTAAAATTTTTTCGGTACCCTGCGCTTAACTGTGCGCTAGAGGGGGTAATGATGTTTTTTTTATTACTTAACGCTTCATGGTGCGTTAGTTTGAGTTTATTTATAACGGCATTATTTTTTGTGTATGATGTCTGATGGTTGATGGTTACTTATGAATAAGTTGGATAACGGGGTTAAGGTTAGATTATGCTTCGGTTATCTACAGCTTTCTTTTGTGGGTGTTAGAGTATAGGACACAAATGTGTATACATACATTGTCTTTGTGTCCTATACTTTTTGTCATCATTATATGTATTTATATGATACGTTTTTGATCAAATGGTTATTACGATGTATTAATCCATCGTTCTCTACAGACATACCTGTGTTTTTCTTTTGTCTGTCCTGATTATTCTTCATTTTATTCTATTTCTTCTACTGACTTTTCGGTAGCGGTTCATATGTTGGTTATACTTTCATGTTGCATTTATATGTCACTTGATACTATTTGTATTCTTATTCATTCTACTATACTGATACTTGAATCATGTATATTGTTAGGTTAATTCTATGCTAAATAGACTTAACTTTGTTGAAAGCAGATTATTTTGGTAGACTTAGCTGATTATTTTGTATGCTTTGTTTTCTGCTTTACTCATAATGCTCATATTTTTTGGATGATATATAGTATTTGGACTTAACAGGTTGATTAATTTTCCTGATTAGAACTTAATCACCCATTTATTTTTTGGCTCAGTAATCTTTTCAAAAAAATGATGTTATCATTTTTTTCCCCGGGGGGTGCTGTAAACTGATAAGTCCAAATTTAAGCAAGGGCAGTAATCGTTATGAGTCTCGGATGTACAATAGATTATAGTGGTTGTTCCACTTGAACAGCTGTTAATTTATTAAAAAAATATATGAGTGTATAGCATTCGAATCTTCGAGATTCAGAACGCTTGTCACGGTGGCGGTGTTCCACGTGAGTTAAATGTTCTAAGCTATTTTTGAGCTGTGAGCGAGAGTTCTCGGGAAGCCCGACGGATGTGATTGGCTGGGGGTGTTCTGGGGGAGAATGTTTTTGGTGTCGGAGTGTGTACTGGGCGAGTGCACTGGAGAGATGTAAAGTGTTTTTCAATGTGTACCAGTGTACAGGCATTTATGCTGAGATATATTATGTGTGATTATCCCAGATGAACTGTATATTAATTAAGGATGTGTTTCTTAGGCCTTTGAGTACACAGGCCAGTGGTTAAAGATTATGTACATTTTTGAAGAGTTTGTGTCCTGGGCGTGACTGGAGAAATCAGCCCAGTGTTTTCGAGGGAAGCCTGTACACTGCTTGATGTGTCGACTTATATTATGAGGCCTATTATTTATCAGCAGTCTTCTAGATGGATTAAAGACAGTGCTTGATATGTCGACTTATATTATGAGGCCTATTATTTATCAGCAGTCTTCTAGATGGATTAAAGACAGTGCTTGATATGTCGACTTATATTATGAGGCCTATTATTTATCAGCAGTCTTCTAGATGGATTAAAGACAGTGCTTGATATGTCGACTTATATTGTGAGGCCAAGGTTTGGACAGGCCGTATTATGATTAACTGCAGTACAGCGATTTTGTGGAGCTGTTAGGAAGCTGTTAAACTGCGCTGAGACGTCATATATATTGGAGGCCTATTATTTACTAGTGCTGCGCTCCCCAGCAGTTTTCTAGATGGATTAAAGAGCGCTGAGACGTCAAATATGGGAGGCCTATTATTTACTAGCACTGCGATGGTCAGCAGTCTTATGTACATGAATTAAAGAGCGCTTAGACGTCATATATATTTGAGGCCTATAACTATTGGCACTGGGTTTGCCAGTAGTTCTTCTTGATGGATTAGTGTTATTATATAATGTGGATCCTTTTTTTATATGCTATTATGACCTGTGTAACATGCTGTACTTCGTCTACGTTATTGTGACCGTGTTGTGGTGTAATAAAACTGATCATTAACTGTCACAAGGCGTTTAACCCTCCATGACTCGTACGTGAGCTATCGTGGGGTGAGTGACTGTTTCTACACACCCTTCACATATCATACACGGTCACAGTACAGCAGTCCACACCTGGATAATTAGCCTACATACAGTATGCAACGAACAGACTAGATGAATAGCAGCTTGTATCAATTAGGGTATGGAATGGTGATGGAACAATCATACTTTATCAGTTGGAAGGAATACTAGGAATAAAGCGACATTATCACTCCAGTTATCTTCTCTATGTCTTCTTCATCTCATTCATGAATGTCTCCAGTTATCTTCTCTATGTCTTCTTCATCTCATTCATGAATGTCTCCAGTTATCTTCTCTATGTCTTCTTCATCTCATTCATGAATGTCTCCAGTTATCTTCTCTATGTCTTCTTCATCTCATTCATGAATGTCTCCAGTTATCTTCTCTATGTCTTCTTCATCTCATTCATGAATGTCTACAGTTATCTTCTCTATGTCTTCTTCATCTCATTCATGAATGTCTACAGTTATCTTCTCTATGTCTTCTTCATCTCATTCATGAATGTCTACAGTTATCTTCTCTATGTCTTCTTCATCTCATTCATGAATGTCTCCAGTTCTCTTCTCCATGTGTTCTTTAATCGTTCACTACTTCTCTAATCAACCCTATGGAAAAGGCAAAAAACAAATTTTTAAGATAAAAACCTGTACTCTTTTATAGTAAGATAAAGTTAGAGAGTTTTACTCTTAAGGAAAAGTCACGTGATCAAGTGCGCTTCCAGCATGAAAATAAAGGTCTCTTAACTAATTTACTAATGTTTTAACTAGTTTAATTGTGTTATATGTAATTTACTGATGTTGTAACTAGTTTGATGGGTTATAAATAATTTAGTGTTGTAATAACTAATTTACTAGTGTTTTAACTAGTTTAATTGTGTTATATGTAATTTACTGATGTTGTAACTAGTTTGATGGGTTATAAATAATTTAGTGTTGTAATAACTAATTTACTAGTGTTTTAACTAGTTTAATTGTGTTATATGTAATTTACTGATGTTGTAACTAGTTTGATATAAAGAGAGAGGGATAGTACCTCACGGTGAGAGACAGCCATGTCCTTTTTAGGATAGTCAGGATCCTATTTGGTTCTCCTCTCTTTATCTAGCTCATGTATAGCTCCTCGAATACCGCTTGTGTACGGCTGTCATGGAATATCCTAATCCACATATATAAATTATTAGGTAAATATAAAGCCTAACAAATAAAATTAATAAAGAGAAGAGCAATGGGAAAATGACAGTGCTGTCACAAAGAATGTACTCGAAATCCCCCTTGTTTTCTGCTTCGTCTGCAAATTGTAACGCTTTCACGTTGATAGTAAAGCTTACTGTATTATTACCCGCCTTCTTCAATGAAACGTGTGCTGTATTTCTTGGAAAAGCATTGAGACGTACTGCGTAATGACCTAAATTAACCCTAACATTAATTATACTGCGTTACCAAAACGAACGAACAGATGGATTAAAGGGATAAAAAGAGAAGGGAGAGGCAGAAAGCCGAACACTAAACCCGCTTCGCGCGATACACAATTACTACCATCACGCGTGTAAGTCTACATGCACTAATTTTTTTTCAGACGGACAGTGATAAAATACACTACCCTTTCCCAGAGTTAGGTTTATAAATCATAACAGACTCTTATTAGAAAAGACAACATTATATGGGTTTACGTTTGAACACATAACAGTACCCAGACAGCACATCTTCTAAACAGGAGATAGAAGAAATTGCATATTTTGAACGCAGCCACGTAGCTCCTTTAAATTAGTATTTTTGGGTTCCTTAGGGTTTGCTGACAAATAATATGTAAAACGTTACGCAAATAGTCCAGGAATTAATAAATTATACCCAAAATAAAATATTGGGGGTGCCTGACAGCATAAAATCATTTCTGCTCATAAAATTTTTTTTATAACGTGTTTGAAAAAACCTTACGTTACATAAATAGCCTACCATGTAAACTCCAAATTGATTGGAGCGCAACAAATGAAAGCCTAACCACGATTGGTCGGGCTATAAATACTATCTTGGTTGTTGGGGGAGACGGGAAAAGATAACATTTTTTCAAACACTTGTCGAAACGTGGCTCATTGGCCAGTCTCGCTGATATACACACTTGGGAGCGTTAGTTCGAGACCACTAATTCAAATAAGCTTGATAAAGCGACAGTACGTTGAAGCTAGCTCACATTTTTGCTAAAATAAAAGCCTGGAACATAGGCAGAACGGAATTTGTGCCAGTTTGTGCCAGAATTCATTGCTAATCAACGTATCTGTGTTTATTTCCATGAAATTGTGGGACAGTGGTCTTGATGGTAGTGAGCAGCATCTGGTCAGAGATTTGCTGAATCCAGAGTCGGACAGCATACTCCTTGGTCTTTTTAGCTATCAGTGAGGTGTCTCCTGAGCCCAGAGGAGAATTCGAGCAGAGGAGTCCTTTCCTGCCGCCATCACGCCAGATAAGCGAATTGGCCAGCTGAGCTCAACATTATGTCCCCTCATCTTGAAATAACTTTATAAAAATTAACATTAAGAGGGGAATTTACTTGTCTTAAAATCAGGAACTGTGAACATCTACAATAATGGTCCCTAAAGACAAACTATTGAAGTCATGATGACAAATACCAACAGAGCTTGAACAAAACAAAACCAGTATTACCTCATTTTACCACTACACAACTGACACACATAGAACATTTGTACTAATATATGTCACTACAATATTCAGATTAAATACATTCTGTACATAACTTGTAATTTAAATTGATTGTGATTCCTGGTTCCCTTGTAGTTGAATCAGGACACATATTCATTCATGCTAGTAATGAATACATATTGTTATTTGAACCGTTACGAGTGACTTTTTTAAGCTATTCTCATAGAGTGTTATATGTATGTGAGTGTCACAGTGTTGTTAAGAGTAGTGGATTAAATTAAATTGTTTATCTGTCTGTTGTTGTGACTTACACTTCACCATACACATACCCTAGACACATAACGTAGCACCACACTATTCCAGAATAATTCTGACTGAGATATATAGATATGTGGCAGCAAGTAAGGTTATATATATAATATACTACTCTTATTAGATATATATATACCTTCACAGCTGATCTCAGTCAGTACACTAAGTCCCTTATAAATATCTATAACATCCCACTTCACCACATATATTGGGGTCTCGCTCTTGGGATTTTGAATCTTTCACTATTAAAAATATTGGGGGTAATTCACTTCAGGGAATATAAGAATTAAAAGGTATCCTTGGGTGGAATTAAATAAGGTTGAGCTCACGGTGCCTGTGTTGTCCATTAGAGATTGAATTGTTGGTTAGACATTGTATAAATTTACATAATAGACAATGGCGGACCTGGCCAAATTTCGATCTGCTGCGGTTCAGACTGCAAAAGAGTTAGGATTAGATGGGCAAGTTATGGTTGCCTATGTCACAACGGAATGTGACAAATTTATTGAACGCGAAGAAAGAAGGTTTGAAGCCGAAAGAAAGTTAGAGGCTGACAGGGAAATTAAGAAGTTACAATTTGAAGCTGAGGCTGAGACTAAGAGGTTGCAAGCTGAGGCTGAGACTAAGAGGTTGCAGATTGAGGCTGACAAAGAGGCTAAGAAATTGGAGGCAGAAAGAGAAGACAAACGATTGGCTGCAGAAAGGGAAGAGAGGAAATTAGCTGCAGAAAGGGAAGCAGAAGATAAAAGATTACAAAGGGAACATGAGTTACGACTAAGGGAGTTTGAGTTTCAAGGCCATGCTCCTGAAAATGGTGCCAGTCCCTTTGCCTCTGATGCTACGGTTACTCAAGGAGCCTCAATCTCAGCTATGAATTTTCATTTAGATCATTTTGTTGAGAAAGACGATGATATTGAGAGCTATATAAATAGGTACGAACTATTAGCTACCACGTATGGGTTAGAGAGAGAAAGGTGGAGCTTAAAGTTATCTCAGGGACTTCGTGGGGCAGCTTATGAAGTTTTTGCAAAAATGAGCAGAGGTGATCAGGAAAATTATGACATGCTAAAGCAGGCTCTTTTGTTAAGGTATGAAAAGAATGCAGAGTTTTACAGGAAAAAATTTAGGAATGCTAAACTACTGTCAGGTGAACCTATCACCAGTTCTCTGCACGCATAGAGACATACTTGGAGAAATGGACTTCTCTGGGGAAAACCCAAGATCTTAAGGAAATGGTCCTTATAGAGCAACTAAGAGAGTCCATGGCTCCAGACCTGAGAAAGTTTCTCATGGAACAAGGTGCAGAGAGGCTGGGTGAGTTGCTAAATGTTGCTGAAAGGTATCAAGCAGCTCAAGCAGAGGTAACAGGTAATAAAAAGAAACAGGTGGACAACTTTAGGGCACCACAGAACTTTAATAAATTTGATCCTAAGGATCAAAATAAAGGTAAGCACCAATTTGATAGGCCACGGTATGAAAATAAAAATAAATTCCCACAATTCGATGAAAGGAAATATGATGAAAGAAAATCTTTCAACCAAGGAAAAAGGTGGTGTAAGAATTGTCAGATGGACAATCATGACACTGACCGTTGCAGAAGGAAACCTGTGTATATGGCAACCCTTCAGGTCAGGTCGACCTCAAGACAGGAGGAGGATATTATGTTGGATACCACTCCAGAAGAGATGAGGAAGGCACAGGCTGGAGATAAAACACTCAAGCCTTGTTTCAGAAAATTGTCAACTTGTCATACAACTCCAGGCAAGGGAGATTTTTACATGAAAAACAAGTTGATGTATAGGAAGACTGGAACTAGATCCCATGGTCACGGACAGCTGGTTCTTCCAAAAAGATACAGGACAGAATTAATAAGGAGCCTACATGTGAAACCAGATGGGGACCATGAGAAGATAGGTACCATCATTCAAAAGGTGGCTCACAATTATTATTGGCCCAAAGCAAGATGGGACATTGAGAATTTTGTAGAAAGGTGTAGCATAGCACATGAGGGAACACCCACAAGTGGGAACATGGATCAGGACCTGGACACGCCATGGGGCAAAATCAGGCCTGACAATAAAAGGAAAAATAAATTTGATAAAGTGGACCAAATGGAATGGGAAGCCCCTTTTCACGGACAAGCTTCACTTAACTGTTTTACAATGGCCACTATGCGGAGAGTGCAAAAAGATGTCTTACCCCAGGATAAGCCGAAAATCCCTCAATCGGACTTAAACAAACTGGAGGAAGAGGATGTAGGGAGGAAATCTCTCATCAAGAATTTTAAGAGGGGAGAAAGCCCCAAAAGAAAAATTGGTAGCGGTCGTTTTGTGAATGAAAATTCTGGGAGGAAAAATCATCACTATAAAGCTTCGAGTGGAAGAGACCATACCGGTGCATGGACAAATAGGTCCACACAATTAAAGGTCCATATGTAGCTTTGTTAAGAACGTGGACTGATGAAAAGGCAGAGGAAAACATTACATCTTCATACCAGTATGTGAATGAGCTGACCACTCGGTTAAAAACTGGCTGGAAACTTGCCAATGAAAATTTGAAACAAGCCAGGAAGAAACATGCTGCCTATTATAACAGGAAGGCGAAAGACAGAAATTTGGCTGTGGGAGAGAAGGTACTGCTTCTTTTGCCCGGGAGTCAGAATAAGTTACAAATTGGATGGCAGGGTCCATATACAGTTCTAGAGAAGGTGTCTAGAACAAATTATAAGATAGATAAGAAGGGGAAAGAAAAAATCTATCATGTGAATCTCCTGAAGAAATATTTGGAAAGAGAACATCAGGAAGAGACACACTTGTTGACCTTGTCCATCGCCATGGAGATGAAAAAGGAACCACTTTCATCATTTGAATATCCATTACACCCCTGTGAGACAGCAGCACAGGTGAAAATCAGTACACATTTAACGAAAACTCAGAAAGAGAGAGTGCAACAGGTTCTAAATAATCATGCAGAGGTGTTAACAGACCGACCAGGACATACAAACCTATTGGAATATGATATGAAACTCATAGACTCCACACCTGTCTGTATGAAACCATATTCGATTCCGTTTGCTAAGGAAAAAGCTTTGAAGGAAGAGATAGACTATCTATTGAAGGAAGGAATTATTTCGCACAGTGAGTCTTCGTATAGTTCCGGTGTTGTACTCTTAAGGAAGCCCTCTGGAGAACATAGACTCTGTATAGATTACAGGAGACTGAATGCTATTACAGAAGGACAGGTGGATCCATTGCCGGATACAAATCAGCTGTTTGCCAGACTAAATAAAGCTAAATATTTCTCAAAAGTGGATCTGAGTAAAGGATACTATCAGATTCCAGTAAAGCCTGAGGTTAGACCATACCTAGCTTTTAGTACCTCAGAAGGACACTATGAGTTTAATAGATTGCCATTTGGATTGAAGAATGCGCCTAGTGTCTTCTCTAGAATGATGAGAAAATTATTGGATCCTCTGAATAATCCCTGTATAACAAATTTTATGGATGATATCCTTATAGCAACAGAAACATTTGAGGAACACATTGACTCTCTGAACATGCTGTTTGATCGACTTAGGGAGGCAAATTTAACAGCCCGACCAACCAAATGTTGCGTTGGATGTAAAGAATTGGAATTTTTGGGACACACAGTTTATCAGGGAAACATGACCCCTGACCCAAAGAATTTAGAGAAACTACAGAAAGCCCCGAGACCACAAACCAAGAAGGACGTGAGATCCTTTGTCTCATTATGTGGTTTCTACCAGAAGTATATCAAAAACTTTAATTCCATATGTGCACCTTTAACGGAATTGACACGTAAAGGACTTCCAGATCGCATTACATGGACACCACAATGTGAAATGACTTACCAAGAATTGAAGGAAAAGCTCACAAGTAAACCCATTTTGAAATTACCTGACTTAAGTCAAGAATTCATAGTAAGGACGGATGCAAGTAATATTGGGCTAGGTGCAACTTTACTACAGAAATCAGATGCATTGGATGGGGAATTAAGCCCAGTGGCATATGCTAGCAGAAAGTTGAATAAAGCTGAAATCAACTACTCAACTAGCGAAAAAGAATGTCTTGCAGTAATATGGGCAATAAAGAAATTCAATATTTATCTATATGGGAAGGCATTTAAGTTGCAAACTGACCACAAACCTTTATCGTTTTTAGCACAGGCTAAGCATGAGAACTCTAGGTTACTCCGATGGTCTTTGCTTCTGGCTCCATATAATTTTAGCATTGAATATATATCTGGAAAAACCAATCTGGGAGCGGATTTTTTAAGCCGCCATCCGTGTGATGAGAATCACCGTAAACCCCAGAAATAATAATAAATTTCTATATGTGTATATGGAATAAAGGACTGACATATAATGTCTGTTTTAAGAGGGGAGGTGTCATGGAATATCCTAATCCACATATATAAATTATTAGGTAAATATAAAGCCTAACAAATAAAATTAATAAAGAGAAGAGCAATGGGAAAATGACAGTGCTGTCACAAAGAATGTACTCGAAATCCCCCTTGTTTTCTGCTTCGTCTGCAAATTGTAACGCTTTCACGTTGATAGTAAAGCTTACTGTATTATTACCCGCCTTCTTCAATGAAACGTGTGCTGTATTTCTTGGAAAAGCATTGAGACGTACTGCGTAATGACCTAAATTAACCCTAACATTAATTATACTGCGTTACCAAAACGAACGAACAGATGGACTAAAGGGATAAAAAGAGAAGGGAGAGGCAGAAAGCCGAACACTAAACCCGCTTCGCGCGATACACAATTACTACCATCACGCGTGTAAGTCTACATGCACTAATTTTTTTTTCAGACGGACAGTGATAAAATACACTACCCTTTCCCAGAGTTAGGTTTATAAATCATAACAGACTCTTATTAGAAAAGACAACATTATATGGGTTTACGTTTGAACACATAACAGTACCCAGACAGCACATCTTCTAAACAGGAGATAGAAGAAATTGCATATTTTGAACGCAGCCACGTAGCTCCTTTAAATTAGTATTTTTGGGTTCCTTAGGGTTTGCTGACAAATAATATGTAAAACGTTACGCAAATAGTCCAGGAATTAATAAATTATACCCAAAATAAAATATTGGGGGTGCCTGACAGCATAAAATCATTTCTGCTCATAAAATTTTTTTTATAACGTGTTTGAAAAAACCTTACGTTACATAAATAGCCTACCATGTAAACTCCAAATTGATTGGAGCGCAACAAATGAAAGCCTAACCACGATTGGTCGGGCTATAAATACTATCTTGGTTGTTGGGGGAGACGGGAAAAGATAACATTTTTTCAAACACTTGTCGAAACGTGGCTCATTGGCCAGTCTCGCTGATATACACACTTGGGAGCGTTAGTTCGAGACCACTAATTCAAATAAGCTTGATAAAGCGACAGTACGTTGAAGCTAGCTCACATTTTTGCTAAAATAAAAGCCTGGAACATAGGCAGAACGGAATTTGTGCCAGTTTGTGCCAGAATTCATTGCTAATCAACGTATCTGTGTTTATTTCCATGAAATTGTGGGACAGTGGTCTTGATGGTAGTGAGCAGCATCTGGTCAGAGATTTGCTGAATCCAGAGTCGGACAGCATACTCCTTGGTCTTTTTAGCTATCAGTGAGGTGTCTCCTGAGCCCAGAGGAGAATTCGAGCAGAGGAGTCCTTTCCTGCCGCCATCACGCCAGATAAGCGAATTGGCCAGCTGAGCTCAACATTATGTCCCCTCATCTTGAAATAACTTTATAAAAATAACATTAAGAGGGGAATTTACTTGTCTTAAAATCAGGAACTGTGAACATCTACAATAATGGTCCCTAAAGACAAACTATTGAAGTCATGATGACAAATACCAACAGAGCTTGAACAAAACAAAACCAGTATTACCTCATTTTACCACTACACAACTGACACACATAGAACATTTGTACTAATATATGTCACTACAATATTCATATTAAATACATTCTGTACATAACTTGTAATTTAAATTGATTGTGATTCCTGGTTCCCTTGTAGTTGAATCAGGACACATATTCATTCATGCTAGTAATGAATACATATTGTTATTTGAACCGTTACGAGTGACTTTTTTAAGCTATTCTCATAGAGTGTTATATGTATGTGAGTGTCACAGTGTTGTTAAGAGTAGTGGATTAAATTAAATTGTTTATCTGTCTGTTGTTGTGACTTACACTTCACCATACACATACCCTAGACACATAACGTAGCACCACACTATTCCAGAATAATTCTGACTGAGATATATAGATATGTGGCAGCAAGTAAGGTTATATATATAATATACTACTCTTATTAGATATATATATATACCTTCACAGCTGATCTCAGTCAGTACACTAAGTCCCTTATAAATATCTATAACATCCCACTTCACCACATAGAAAAAGACAATGGCTAGTCACCGTGGAAGAGATTGGGGCCTTACCACGTACTTCCTACAGAACGTAATGGGATCACAAATAAGGAGGTCCTAGAAAATCTGGGTATGAAAAGAGAACTAATGAGGGAGGTCAAAGTTTGGCAGCTAAAATACTTTGGCCACATAAAAAGGCATTACACCTTGCAGAAGACCATAACAGAAGGGAGAGTTGAAGGCAAACGTGCAAGGAAGACAGCGCTATAAGTGGGAAGATAACATCAAGAGATGGACAAAGAAAGAGTCTATCAGAGTGCACCACCACGACAAGAGACAGAAGACGTTGGAGATCCATTACAGTCAACCTTCGTTGTGGAGATGGCCACTGATGATGATGATGATGAACTAGCTTGATGGGTTATAAATAATTTAGTGTTGTAATAACTAATTTACTAGTGTTTTAACTAGTTTAATTGTGTTATATGTAATTTACTGATGTTGTAACTAGTTTGATGGGTTATAAACAATTTAGTGTTGTAATAACTAATTTACTAGTGTTTTAACTAGTTTAATTGTGTTATATGTAATTTACTGATGTTGTAACTAGTTTGATGGGTTATAAATAATTTAGTGTTTTAATAACTAATTTACTAGTGTTTTAACTAGTTTAATTGTGTTATATGTAATTTACTGATGTTGTAACTAGTTTGATGGGTTATAAATAATTTAGTGTTGTAATAACTAATTTACTAGTGTTTTAAATAGTTTAATTGTGTTATATGTAATTTACTGAAGTTGTAACTAGTTTGATGGGTTATAAATAATTTAGTGTTGTAATAACTAATTTACTAGTGTTTTAACTAGTTTAATTGTGTTATATGTAATTTACTGATGTTGTAACTAGTTTGATGGGTTATAAATAATTTAGTGTTGTAATAACTAATTTACTAGTGTTTTAACTTGTTTGAGCGTCCGATTGGCAGAGTGGTTAGATCACGAGTATCTCGCGGCAAAGGTGCCGAGTTTGAATCATTGTACCGACACTGTCCAGTCTACCCAGCTGTAAATAGGTACCTGACTTTGAGTTAGGTAAGGAAAAGGCAGCGAGGAAGAGAACTGGTCAACCCACCTCTCATGCTGGATCTAGTATGGGTGAAGTCTCTAACACTTTACTCCCCTATGAAAGGCATTATCTGCCATGGGACTACCTTACCTATAACTAATTAACTAGTGTTATAACTAATGTACTAGTGTTATAACTAATGTACTAGTGTTATAACTAATGTACTAGTGTTATAACTAATGTACTAGTGTTATAACTAATGTACTAGTGTTATAACTAATGTACTAGTGTTATAACTAATGTACTAGTGTTATAAATAATGTACTAGTGTTATAACTAATTTACTAGTGTTATAACTAATGTACTAGTGTTATAACTAATGTACTAGTGTTATAACTAATGTACTAGTGTTATAACTAATTTACTAGTGTTATAAATAATGTACTAGTGTTATAACTAATGTACTAGTGTTATAACTAATGTACTAGTGTTATAACTAATGTACTAGTGTTATAACTAATGTACTAGTGTTATAACTAATTTACTAGTGTTATAAATAATGTACTAGTGTTATAACTAATGTACTAGTGTTATAACTAATGTACTAGTGTTATAACTAATTTACTGGTGTTATAACTAATGTACTAGTGTTATAACTAATTTACTAGTGTTATAACTAATGTACTAGTGTTATAACTAATTTACTAGTGTTATAACTAATTTACTAGTGTTATAAATAATGTACTAGTGTTATAACTAATTTACTAGTGTTATAACTAATGTACTAGTGTTATAACTAATTTACTAGTGTTATAACTAATGTACTAGTGTTATAACTAATTTACTAGTGTTATAACTAATGTACTAGTGTTTTAACTAATGTACTAGTGTTATAAATAATGTACTCTAAGATGTCTATGAAGTCAGTCTAATGTTATCGCCATCATCATCATTTCCCTCTTCGCTCCCTGTAGAGCATAGATCCGACACTGCAGCCGGCCCTCTTGCAGGAAGTCTGTATAAAAAAGATTCATATGCTCGTGCAGGGTTAGTTTCTGCATCGATATATTCTGCATGATGAGTTTGCCATTTTATAACATAAACTAATATTAGTCGTCTTATTATATTATTGAGGGCGCGGCAGTGTTTTTAAAAATTGCTTTTCTTCCTCAGAGACTGCCCTTATCCCCCCCCCCCCCCCCTTTTCCCAATTATACAGGTTGGAATATAATCAATCGCTCAAGTAATCAATAACCCAAGGAGCATAGGCTTTCAACTAACGAATGCCAAGTCCTGTCACGTGTTATCAGCTCAAGTTTATTCTCCGCCTTCCTCATTATTACCCCCAGTTCTCTTCTCCGTGTGTTTTTGGTCAACCTCGGCCTCTCTAACCACGGGGGTTACAGAACAAGGACAACCTTGTAATGCTATCAACATCCTCAACTATCCATCTCCAGAATCTTCATCTAATCTCTTGTCCTACTGGCATTTGTCTGGTTCTTGTCATCAGTTCCACATGAGTGATCTTACCATACCGTAACAGACAGAAAAACTAGACCACAACATACAGGAAAACCATAACGACAAAATACATAGAGAAGCATTACCCAAGCAACACCTCGACCCATGCTTACACTGGTGGATCAGCAACAAATGTAACAGGAGATGGAGGTGAAGATGCTCTTAAACACTGGTACAAACACACAAACACACAAACAAACACACACACACACAAACACCCCCCCCCCCACACACACACACACACACTGTATATATATATATATATATATATATATATATATACAGCGCGTCCATAAAAGATTGTACCCTTTTCAAAAAAAATTATTCTCGGTCCCATGACGTGGTACGAGGATACTTTCTATCACAGAAGTGAAATAATCTCTGCAAGTTTTTAAGCATAGTGTCATACTACAGTTGACATTCAAAAATCAGGCCATCGATAATCCGGTTCCTTCAGATTTCCGGCATGGATTTCGGAGCGCATTTTTTAATTTACCGCGTTGGCGCGCCACTGTTTTCTGGAGCCGTTTATGTTTTGATGCAGCTGTTGAACTAAAATTCTGTAGAAGTTTTATCTAGTTGATGAACATTAAAATTTCATTTGCTTTTCATTTAGTTTTTAATTTTCTTTCTTTAACGGACTGTACAGGTAGTCATTTTCTGTTAAATATATACAGCATATATAACCATAAAAAATCCGGCATTTTCAACAATCCGGCACTCCTCAGGTCCGGAGGTTGCCGGATTTTTGAATGTCAACTGTATTGCGGTTAAAAGTAGATTGAGGAATGACGTCACAAATTCTGTTGTGTTCAGATATCATTTATCAAAGAAGCGATCGTCATTATTATTATTTTGTGTGTGACATCATCATCATCATCAGTTGCCATCTCCACAACGAAGGTTGGCTGTAATAGATCTCCAACGTCTTCTGTCTCTTGTCTTGATGGTGCACTCTGATAGACTCTTTCCTGTCCATCTCTTGATGTTATCTTCCCACTTATAGCGCTGTCTTCCCCTTGCAAGTTTGCCTTCAACTCTCCCTTCTGTTATGGTCTTCTGCAAGGTGTCATGCCTTTTTATGTGGCCAAAGTATTTTAGCTGCCGAACTTTGACCTCTCTCATTAGTTCTCTTTTCATACCTAGATTTTCTAGGACCTCCTTATTTGTTTTCATCTCTTTCCATGAGATACGCCCCATTCTTCTATATATCCACATTTCAAGAGCCTCAATTCTTTCTTCCAACTGCTTATTCATCGTCCATGTTTCTGCACCATACAGAAATGCAGAATATATATAACACTTTATGATTCTCAGTTTTAATTTGTGAGATAACTGTTTGGATGTCAGTATATGTTTCATGTTGTTGAATGTAGCTTTGGCCATTCCTATTCTCTTCTTGATTTCTGTTTCACATCTGCCATCTTCTGTTATTATATGACCGAGATATACGTAGCTCTTGACTTGTTCCAGGATTTCCCCATTTACGCTTATCTTTAATGTGGGTTTATCGTCTCTTTTGCTAATTATCATAGTTTTTGTTTTCTGAATATTAATGTCGAGTCCATATTCATGACTTATACTGTTCACTTGCTTCACTAGTTTTTGTAACTCCTGGTGTGACATCACATATCTTCAAATCCCCCATCATCACACCTCGTCACATAACTCTTGACCCCTCCCCCTTCCTCGCTGCGTGACGTCATATGTGAACGACCCTTTCTCCATGTTTCAGAGCCATACAGTAAGACAAGACATATACTTTGTGGAGGACAAAATATAATAAACTATGTGCTCCTGTAATACAAACTGCAATAGGAAGAGTATAGTGTAGTATAGTATTTGCT
Source organism: Oreohelix idahoensis (assembly GCA_024509875.1). Taxonomy (NCBI): domain Eukaryota; kingdom Metazoa; phylum Mollusca; class Gastropoda; order Stylommatophora; family Oreohelicidae; genus Oreohelix; species Oreohelix idahoensis. The sequence continues at coordinate 16,145 of JAMPIV010017302.1, forward strand.
ACTATCTATCTATCTATCTATCTATCTATCTATCTATCTATCTATCTATCTATCTATCTATCTATCTATCTATCTATCTATCTATCTATCTATCTATCTATCTATCTATCTATCTGTCTGTCTGTCTGTCTGTCTGTCTGTCTGTCTGTCTGTCTGTCTGTCTGTCTGTCTATCTAAAGCTCGGTGGTGGTCTATGAAGCAAGATACTAATGGCCCTTTGCGATATGCCTGGGATGTCAGCAGTCATATTCTTGTCTTGTCTCCTCACAGAACCTCGGGAAGTAGAGAGGGAGGTAGAGAGGGAGGTAGAGAGGGAAGTAGAAAGGGAGATAGAGAGGGAGGTAGAGAGGGAAGTAGAGAGGGAAGTAGAGAGGGAGGTAGAGAGGATAGTAGAGCGGGCGGTAGAGAGGGAAGTAGAGAGGGAAGTAGAGAGGGAGGTAGGTAGGGAGGTAGAGAGGGAGGTAGAGAGGGAGGTAGAGAGGGAAGTATAGAGGGAAGTAGAGAGGGAGGTAGAGAAGGAAGTAGAGAGGGAGGAAGAGAGGGAAGTAGAGAGGGAGGTAGAGAGGGAGGTAGAGAGGGAGGTAGAGAGGGAAGTAGAGAGGGAAGTAGAGAGGGAGGTAGAGAGGGAGGTAGAGAGGGAAGTAGGGAGGGAGGTAGAGAGGGAAGTAGAGAGGGAAGCAGAGAGGGAGGTAGAGAAAGAAGTAGAGAGGGAGGTAGAGAGGAAATTTGTAGAGAGGGAAGTAGAGAGGGAGGTAGAGAGGGAGGTAGAGAGGGAAGTAGAGAGGGATGTAGAGAGGGAGGTAGAGAGGGAAGTAGAGATGGAAGTAGAGAGGGAGGTAGAGAGGGGAGTAGAGAGGGAGGTAGAGAGGGAAGTAGAGAGGGAGGTAGAGAGGGAGGTAGAGAGGGAGGTAGAGAGGGAGGTAGAGAGGGAGGTAGAGAGGGAGGTAGAGAGGGAGGTAGAGAGGGAGGTAGAGAGGGAGGTAGAGAGGGAGGTAGAGAGGGAGGTAGAGAGGGAGGTAGAGAGGGAAGTAGAGAGGGATGTAGAGAGGGAGGTAGAGAGGGAAGTAGAGATGGAAGTAGAGAGGGAGGTAGAGAGGGGAGTAGAGAGGGAGGTAGAGAGGGAAGTAGAGAGGGATGTAGAGAGGGAGGTAGAGAGGGAGGTAGAGAGGGAAGTAGAGAGGGAGGTAGAGAGGGAGGTAGAGAGGGAGGTAGAGAGGGAAGTAGAGAGGGATGTAGAGAGAGGTAGAGAGGGAGGTAGAGAGGGAGGTAGAGAGGGAAGTAGAGAGGGAAGTAGAGATGGGAGGTAGAGAGGGAAGTAAAGAGGGAGGTAGAGAGGGAGGTAGAAAGGGAGGTAGAGAGGGAGGTAGAGAGGGAAGTAGAGAGGGATGTAGAGAGGGAGGTAGAGAGGGAAGTAGAGATGGAAGTAGAGAGGGAGGTAGAGAGGGGAGTAAAGAGGGAGGTAGACAGGGAGGTAGAGAGGGAAGTAGAGAAGGAAGTAGAGAGGGAGGTAGAGAGGGGAGTAGAGAGGGAGGTAGAGAGAGAAGTAGAGAGGGATGTAGAGAGGGAGGTAGAGAGGGAGGTAGAGAGGGAGGTAGAGAGGGAAGTAGAGAGGGAGGTAGAGAGGGAAGTAGAGAGGGAGGTAGAGAGGGAAGTAGAGAGGGAGGTAGAGAGGGAAGTAGAGAGGGAAGTAGAGAGGGAGGTAGAGAGGGAGGTAGAGAGGGAAGTAGAGAGGGAGGTAGAGAGGGAGGTAGAGAGGGAGGTAGAGAGGGAAGTAGAGAGGGAAGTAGAGAGGGAGGTAGAGAGGGAAGTAGAGAGGGAAGTACTGAGGGAGGTAGAGAGGGAAGTAGAGAGGGAGGTAGATGGAGGTAGAGAGGGAGGTAGAGAGGGAGGTAGAGAGGGAGGTAGAGAGGGAGGTAGAGAGGGAGGTAGAGAGGGAGGTAGAGAGGGAGGTAGAGAGGGAAGTAGAGAGGGAGGTAGAGAGGGAAGTAGAGAGGAGGTAGAGAGGGAAGTAGAGAGGGAGGTAGAGAGGGAGGTAGAGAGGGAAGTAGAGACGGATGTAGAGAGGGAGGTGGAGAGGGAGGTAGAGAGGGAGGGAGAGAGGGAGGTAGAGAGGGAGGTAGAGAGGGAGGTAGAGAGGGAGGTAGAGAGGGAGGTAGAGAGGGAGGTAGAGAGGGAGGTAGAGAGGGAGGTAGAGAGGGAAGTAGAGAGGGAGGTAGAGAGGGAGATAGAGAGGGAGGGAGAGAGGGAGGGAGGGAGGTAGAGAGGGAGGTAGAGAGGGAGGTAGAGAGGGAGGTAGAGAGGGAGGTAGAGGGAGGTAGAGAGGGAAGTAGAGAGGGAGGTAGAAAGAGGGGTAGAGAGGGAGGTAGAGAGGGAGGTAGAGAGGGAGGAAGAGATTAAAGTAGAGAGGGAGGTAGAGAGGGAAGTAGAGAGGGAGGTAGAGAGGGAAGTAGAGGGAAGTAGAGAGGGAGGTAGAGAGGGAGGTAGAGAGGGAAGTAGAGAGGGAGGTAGAGAGGGAAGGAGAGAGGGAAGTAGAGAGGGATGTAGAGAGGGAAGTAGAGGTAGAGAGGGAAGTAGAGGGGGAGATAGGGAAGTAGAGAGCGAAGTAGAGAGGGAGGTAGAGAGGGAGATAGAGAGGGAAGTAGAGAGCGAAGTAGAGAGGGAGGTAGAGAGGGAGGTAGAGAGGGAGGTAGAGAGGGAAGTAGAGAGGGAAGTAGAGAGGGAGGTAGAGAGGAAGTAGAGAGGGAGGTAGAGAGGGAAGTAGAGAATGAAGTAGAGAGGGAAGTAGAGAGGGAGAGATGTATTAACGGAGGGTATAACTTCCGACATACACCCAGCATAGTTAGTTAGTTATAAATGAGTAACTATTTGCGCACAGTAATGATATAATGAACTTTTCTAACGAGACCTTTAATATCATCCTGAACGGGGAAAAACTACAGAAAGTTGAAAGTTTCAATTATTTAGGCAGTAAAATGACTCAGGATGGTGACACAACAAGAGAAATCCATAATTATAGAATTGCTTTGGCTGCTAGCGCCTTCAATAGATTATCTAACATTTGGAAATTACGATCATTGAATATACATACCAAGCTTCGTCTGTTTAATTCAAATGTTATATCAGTGTTAACATACGGTTGTGAAAGTTGGAAAATAACAAAATCATTGGAGAACAAGCTGAATACATTCGAGAACAAATGTCTTAGAAAACTCATGAACATCAGTTGGAAAGAATTCAAGACTAATCGACAATAAGAGAAGACTGTCGTGAGAAATTCTAATCCACATATATAAATTAAAACGTAAATGTAAAGCCTAACAAATAACTTCAATAAAAGGAAAGAAGAATGGTAAAGAACAGTGCTGTCACAATGACTGTACTCGAAATCCCCCTTGTTTTCTACTTCGTCTGCAAATTGTAACGTTTCACGTTGATAGTAAAAGCCTACTGCATCATTACACGCTTGCTTCAATAAAACGTGTACTGCCTTTCTAAGAAAAACCTTGAGATACGCAAGCTGATTAATGACCTAAATTAATACTAGCATTAATTACACTACGTTACTGTTACGCACAAATAATTACTTTTTTCCAAAGTCTTTGTATGATCGTTTTTCGTATGTATGATCATTATTTGACTGAAATGCATGTTATATATATTTTATGGTCAAAGGGACAGAATCCGATATATCGATACTGCTATTTTTTATGAGTTTACCTCCTCTTGTATAGAGACACGTTCGGTCTATAATGTCTTGAACGAAGCGTGACCATATCTCCTTATTTGGTAGTATCAGTCAACTGTTGTAGATGTTTGAAACCTTTCTTAACGCTTCTGTTCATGTCCATAAAAGGCGCGACTGTGTAAGACTTTTATCTCGAATGTTCTTAGAATCGTCTTATTGTGAACAGCGACTCAGAGATTGTCACTCTGCGCATGTCTCGACTTGGTTGTCGTTTGTTGTTCCGCCCAGGTCGGGGAGTTGAGAAATGGACTGATTAGCGAGCGGACGCGACTGCGTCTTGTGATTCTCTGAGGGAAATACATTGTCTTTGTGAGTTAGTTAGCTAACTAGACTATTTCCCCGTATTATTCAAGCCTGCCTGGAGGCATATGTTCATGGTTGATTTTCCGAAATAAGGTAATTCCTCTTGTATCGAACTTTAGGCTATCATCTAGAGGTTCGTCATTTTGTCGCCTTTTTGCTCGCCTGTGTGATTCAAAATGGAGAGGTACTTTGACTAGGATTAAGTCACCGGTATCTTTATACCTGAACTAGTTATATATCTATGGGTCGCTCTAGACCAACAAGACTATTGTCTGTGTTCCAGGATTCGTTATATCAGAGATCACGTCCAAGTCAGATGGTTAGACTTAGGAAGGTTATAAAGGTCGAGCTGACCTGTAATCCATGTATGCTACTCACGTGCAGACAGTAAACGGACGTATTGTATACATCTGATCTGCTAGCATCAGGAAGGAATAATTATTATTGTCTATGAACATTAAGGATCTGCAGCTGACCACGGTTGCAGAAGTTATATGTATTATTTATCAAGCTTCGCTATGATATTTGTTTTCCATACAACTATTGAGTATTGACTTCTACATGACTGTCAGTTAACATGAGTTTGAATGCTGCATTCGTTGTGCTATGCCGATGATAACATAAGTATCATGACTGTTTTGTGGCGTGCAATAAATGGTATAAACCTAAAGCGAAGTTACCATTTTTATGACTCTACACGTCATGTTGCCTGTGGTGTACCCTGTGAACTGTTCTACTGCAACACACACACAGCAACAATCTAAACCAGATAAGACACCCACATCTTGCATTGTAATACCTGGTGTCGATAGAGGTGGTAATTCGACGGCATCCTAATTCCACCCTTATCAATTCATGGTGGCCAATAGTTGGTTTATTCTGGTACCAACTCTCAAGGGGGTCAACAAACCCAGACATCATCAGCAGACTACAAGACAACATTGCAGTTGCTATTCATCACCTTTGATGAAATTTTTTGAAAGACGCAGCAGTACTGACAGTTGTTGATATTTTGAAACTACCCGGCGCTGCTCGGCGGTATTGAAGTTTGTCTACAAATAGAAGGACAAGTACCGAGCGAATGGATTTCCTGATCTGTTGAGAAGAAGGACAAGTGCCGTAACAACTGTTCCGGTCTCAGAATTACTGTTGCAGATTCAGAAGGTCAAGTTCAGAAGCTGTTTCCTGTCAGAAGCTGCTTCCTGTTAGAAGCTCTTTTCCTTCGTCATGGCAGTTTACGAGAGCAGATATGGATCAACGTTGGATCATTGTCCTAAGAATGCTGATCACATCCTGTTCTGACCTGTGCTGACGTTGTGGATACATAGAAGTTAAGTGGCCTGTTTTGTTTGTGAACTGTGCCCTTATGTTCTAACTAGGAGCCGCGCTAGCGTAGTGGTTACAACACCGCTCTGGCGACCGGGTGATTCAGGATCAAACCCGGGCGACGGCATTTGAGGATTTTTCGTCGACCGGGAATTGGACTGGATTAACTCGAGACCTGGCGAGAACATTTGAAGGAGTGTTGTCGACTAGGGATTGGCGGCTCCTGAGCCGACCCAGCTGCAATGGGTACCTCCGAAATCGGAGAGTATTTGCCTGAATGGCGAGGGACACCTGTCTCTGTACAAGTAAAAAGGGATACTCACGTAAAATCAATGTCAGGTTAGACATAGTAATAACCTGAGATTTCGCCTCGAGTATTAGCGGGCGTACGAAAAAAAAAAAAAAAAAAAAAAAAAAAAAAAAAAAAAATGTTCTAACTGAGCCTTCTGTCTATCACATTTTTCGCACTCTTTATATGTTTACATGTTATATGTTATTTGGATTTGTATTTATATGTTTATATTTCTGCGGGTTTTCTCGGTTGGGCGGTGTCTTTCAGTAGATGATACCACGTCACAGAGGTTCTACTGTTAGCGTTTTCGTTAGGGACTGTGCGAATTTCCTATTGTGAAATTTGCTAGCGACAATCGTTGCTATATCTGTTTAGTTGTGACGAGTTGTGCTTTATTTTCGTTTTTTGTATATTTTTTTTTGTTTTTCTCTTTCTTTCTGTTTTTTAGTTTCGATTTCAATTGTTTGTATTTGTAGGTCTCCTCTTTTCTATTATTCAGTTCTTCACGTAAATTTTTGTGTATATACTGTAGCGTCATTTGTTTGTCATATCTTCGCATTCTGTCATCATATTCTTTTTAGTTTCGCTGTTTATTTATTTGACTTATGCGAATGTTTTCGTATTGTTTGATCTTTGTTATTGTTTACATTGACTCTGATCTTTGTTATTGTTTACATTGACGTTGATCTTTGTTATTGTTTACATTGACTCTGATCTTTGTTATTGTTTACATTGACTTTGATCTTTGTTTTGTTTACATTGTTGGTACTTTGTTATTGTTTACATTGTCTTGTTATTGTTTGCATAGTTCTTGCATAGTTAGCTTTCACTATTGTTACATATATGCTCATGCACTATTGATCTATAGTGCACTTATCATAACTAGCTGGTGGTTTTTTCCTTATGCACTATTGTAGTGCAGTTATGATAAATAACTGATGGTTATGCACTGATTTGGGTAGTGCACTGATAATTAAGAGGTGACTTGTGATATTATTGTACAACTGATAATACAAATTGGTGTCAAGTCTTGTTTCCCACAGAGATTGGAGTGAACATAGTAATTATACAAGCACTTTATTAAGTCTTGTTGCTATTAAGATTGAAATAAGATAATTAATTATTTCAGGTTCTGTACTCACATTTTAGACATCATGTCTACATTTGAGTACTTTATTGAGCAGGGTAAAGCCCTTTGGAAGACAGGTGATAAATTAGAAGAATTTGCGACTGTTCAATATGCCAAGGCATTGAAGTCGGAGGAAAAGAAAATGAAAGAACTAACTGAACAAAAGAGAATAGATGCTGAAAATTTAAAACTGCAGATGCAGGTAGATGAAAAGAGATTACAAATGGAAATGGAAAAACAAAAAAGAGAAGCAGAATCTCAGGAGAAGAGACTTCAGGCTGAGCTTGAAAATAAGAGACTTGAAAAAGAAGCTGAAAATAAGAGACTTGAAAAAGAAGCTGAAAATAAGAGACTTGAAATAGAGGCTGAAAATAAAAGATTAGAAAAACAGGCTGAGGCTGAAGAAAGAAGGTTACAAAGAGAGTCTGATGAGAGAAAAGCAAAAATGGAACATGAAGAAAAACTCTTAGCTTTGGAGTTAGAAAAGTTGAAATTATCTAGTAATGCTAATGATGCTAATAAGGTATCATCTGCTAATAAGTCTAATGCTGTTGATTTCAAGCTTAATTTACCAGCATTCAATGCTTCAATTGATGATATAACATTTTATCTAGATAGATTTGAAAGTGCATGTAAGGTGCATAATATAGATAAAACATTATATGTTTATCATCTGTCCAAGATACTTAGAGGTGATGCTTTGACTTTGTTGGGTATGGTAGATGTGCCTGACAAGAACAACTATGAGGTTGTCAGGGCGGCATTGTTAAAGAAGTACCAACTTAACGAAGACGGATATCGTCTAAAATTTAAAAACATGTTACCAGAAACTGGAGTTGAATTCTCAGAATTCATCTCAGGCATACGTCTTACTTTTTTACGATGGGTTGAGCTTTCTAAGACAGAAAGTACATTTGATTTTTTTTTTCTCACTTTTTTGAGGGGGAATTTATAACATTGTTCCATGTAATTATCTAAGAAGGCTTAGTTAGTGATATACGGGCCAAAAGATCACTCGGCCACATTTAAATAAATTATTTTCAGGATTGTATTGAGAGATTTACCAGTTGTCTTTAAGATTTGTGTTATTGATATTTTCGCAGCACATCATTGAAGATGCGAGATTGTGTCCATTGTGGAACTTTGAGTATATCAAGTCCTGTCCTAGATTGGGAGCGGATGATGTCCACATCTTCTTCTATTGAATGTTTTATGTCAACGAAGATCAACACATGTATTACTTATTAGTTACTGATGTATTACATAATGTAATAAAATAGTGCGGTATATTAATATATTACACCGCTATTTGCAACACATTGTATGATATCATAATAATATATTTGATTTCATATATTGGTATGAGAATAATTTGACTTTTATTATGATGTTGCCAGCATTGTGGTTTGTGTTGGTGGCACCTTCCTGGGATATATACGCGTATACTTAGATAAATTTTTCTCTAAGGACCTGGGATATGATCTCAGTTTTGCTCCAAGTGTTGAGCTATTTTGTTAGGTATATCCGCGCATCATACGTGCGTTAGGAGCCTAGATTTTTCCGGCTCCAGGATTTAAAAAAAAAAATGTTTCATTTTTTTTTTTCCCGGGAGGGTGCGGTAATGTTACGCACAAATAATTACTTTTTTCCAAAGTCTTTGTATGATCGTTTTTCGTATGTATGATCATTATTTGACTGAAATGCATGTTATATATATTTTATGGTCAAAGGGACAGAATCCGATATATCGATACTGCTATTTTTTATGAGTTTACCTCCTCTTGTATAGAGACACGTTCGGTCTATAATGTCTTGAACGAAGCGTGACCATATCTCCTTATTGGGTAGTATCAGTCAACTGTTGTAGATGTTTGAAACCTTTCTTAACGCTTCTGTTCATGTCCATAAAAGGCGCGACTGTGTAAGACTTTTATCTCGAATGTTCTTAGAATCGTCTTATTGTGAACAGCGACTCAGAGATTGTCACTCTGCGCATGTCTCGACTTGGTTGTCGTTTGTTGTTCCGCCCAGGTCGGGGAGTTGAGAAATGGACTGATTAGCGAGCGGACGCGACTGCGTCTTGTGATTCTCTGAGGGAAATACATTGTCTTTGTGAGTTAGTTAGCTAACTAGACTATTTTCCCGTATTATTCAAGCCTGCCTGGAGGCATATGTTCATGGTTGATTTTCCGAAATAAGGTAATTCCTCTTGTATCGAACTTTAGGCTATCATCTAGAGGTTCGTCATTTTGTCGCCTTTTTGCTCGCCTGTGTGATTCAAAATGGAGAGGTACTTTGACTAGGATTAAGTCACCGGTATCTTTATACCTGAACTAGTTATATATCTATGGGTCGCTCTAGACCAACAAGAGTATTGTCTGTGTTCCAGGATTCGTTATATCAGAGATCACGTCCAAGTCAGATGGTTAGACTTAGGAAGGTTATAAAGGTCGAGCTGACCTGTAATCCATGTATGCTACTCACGTGCAGACAGTAAACGGACGTATTGTATACATCTGATCTGCTAGCATCAGGAAGGAATAATTATTATTGTCTATGAACATTAAGGATCTGCAGCTGACCACGGTTGCAGAAGTTATATGTATTATTTATCAAGCTTCGCTATGATATTTGTTTTCCATACAACTATTGAGTATTGACTTCTACATGACTGTCAGTTAACATGAGTTTGAATGCTGCATTCGTTGTGCTATGCCGATGATAACATAAGTATCATGACTGTTTTGTGGCGTGCAATAAATGGTATAAACCTAAAGCGAAGTTACCATTTTTATGACTCTACACGTCATGTTGCCTGTGGTGTACCCTGTGAACTGTTCTACTGCAACACACACAGCAACAATCTAAACCAGATAAGACACCCACATCTTGCATTGTAATACCTGGTGTCGATAGAGGTGGTAATTCGACGGCATCCTAATTCCACCCTTATCAGTTACCATAAACGAACGGACAGATGGACTTAGGATAGAAAGAAGGGAGGGCTGATCGGAGGAACACATGCAACACTAAACACGCGTCGCGCGATACACAATTGCTGCCATCACGCGTGTAAGGCCACATGCACTAGCTTTTTTCAAATCGACAGTGATAAAAACACTACCCATACCAGAGTTAGGTTTTAAAATCCTGAAAAACGCTTATTAGGAAATATGACATTATACTGGTTTACGTTTGAAAACATTACAGTACCCAGACACCACATCGTTTTCGAAGTAAACAGGAGGTAGAAGAAAGTGCATATTTTGAACGCAGCCACTTAGCTCCTTTAAATTTGTATATTTGGGTTCCTTAGGACTTGCTGACAAAAAATATGTTAAACGTTACGCAAATAGTCTAGGAATTACCAAATTATAGCCAAAAGAAATAGTGAGGGATGTCAGACAACACCCAAATCAGAATCGCTCAGTGGCAGATTTTCACCCCACCATTGTACGGGAAATAGGCTGACATGTTACCTCCTATTTGATTGGCGGAAAATAAATGTAAGGCTAAACACGATTAGTCGGACTATAAATACTACTTCTTTGTTGTTAGGGGAAACGTGAGTAGGAGTACTTTTTTGAAAAGCTGTGTAAACATGGCATGATTGGTTAGACCTGCCAATATAGTCAATTAGAGGCGTCAGGTCAACACCACATTTGCAAATAAACTTATTACAGAATCAGTGCGTTGAGCACCAGTGCATATTTTGCTAAATAAAAGCCTGGGACATCGGCTGATCGAAATTGTGCTATATTCATTGCCGGTCAACGTAATTCTGTGTTATTTCCATGAATTGTGGGACTGTGGTCCTAAAGCTATTGAGCAGTACCTGGTCAGAGCTTTGCTGAATCCAGAGGCGGACAGCATACTCCTTGGTCCATATAGCAAACAGTGAGGTGTCTCCAGAACACAGGGGAGCAATCGAGCAGAGGAGTCTTTTCCTGCCGCCATCACGAAAGTTAAGCCTATGTGGCCAGCGGAGCTCAACATTATGTAACCCCATCTTAAACTGACATTGTATAAAAATAAGAGGGGAAATTAATTGTTTTAATGAACGGAACTGAGAACATCTCCAATACTAGTTCCAACAGAAATAAACACTTGAAGTCATGATGACAAATACCAACATAGCTTGAAAAAACAACACCAGTATTACCTCATATTACCACTACACAACTGACACACATAGGATAAGATTAATAAAATATGTCACTACAAGATTCATATTGATAAATTCTGTACATATAACTTGTAATTAAAATTGATTGTGATTCCTGGTTCACTTTGTATTTGAATCAGGACACATATATATTAATGAAAAGTACTTAATACATATTGATATTTGAAAATTTACCAGTGACTCATTTAAGATAGTCTTATAGAATGGTACATGTGTGTGAGTGTCACAGTGTTGTCACGTGTGGTGGAATAAATTAAATTGTTTATCTGTCTGTTGTTGTTGTGACTTACACTTCATCATATACATACCCTAGACATTCAACGTAGTCATCACTATATTCCAGAATAATTCTGACTGAGGTATAAATATGTGGTAGCAAGTAAGGTCATCTGTAATACACTACCCTTATTAGATACAGATACCTTCACAGCTGATCTCAGTCAGTACACTAAGTCCCCTATAAATATTTATAAAATCCCACTTTACCACAAAGACTCTAGGCAGAAATATGTCTCCGACTATATAAGGAAAAGACGATGGTCATATATCGGTCATGTCCTACGAATGCAAAACAACAGAATACCACTATAGGCGCTCACTTGGGTTCCTGAGGGTAAGAGGAAAAAAGGAAGACCAAAAGAAACACTCAGAAGAACAATAATAAGAGAAGGAAGAACGTTGGGCCTATATAATGTGCAAGAGCTAAGAGGAGCAGTGGCGTATTCTCTATGTGTGCTGTGCGTGCTGCGCACACCTATGCCCGAAGGAAAATAAAAATTTAATCTATTATTCTATAAAATATTTCTCTTCTAATGTTCTGCTTTCTGACCGCACGCACCAGGATAACGGATTTTCCCGCATAGAATCTACGAGTATAATCTTGTTTCAGTTTCCCCAGACGCTATTTATAGTGCAGTTTTTACTGGTTGGTAGCAATCGCCAGAAGTTTCTCGGGTAATTCCGTCACAATGCGTGCTGGACCGTTCGGATTCACGTCTGAACACTGGTTTGATTGGATCGGGGTCAAAGGCCAGATACGTCAATACAATGCGAATATGCGTGCGGTGGGCCTGCAGCTCTCGGGTTGTAAAAATCGGTTGTTTCCGTCCAGTGTTTTTTGTGATTAATTTTTGTTAGTTGCCGGGAATGCAGATTATTACAGTGACAGTGAGTTTCAAGTTAAGTTAATTAGTATTTCGGAGATAATTGACATATACCCCTAATAACTATCGTTGCGTAATTGAATATAGTTGGTTTTTAAATTAAGAGGGGAAGAAGTTAAATAGTAGGCGTACATATTCATTTTAAGTAGCAGCACGCCTAGCTCGCATTACCAGGATACGCCACTGAAGAGGAGTGGCGTCACAACGTACAACCTGGAGAGCACTGGTTTCTGCCTTATGCGCCGTGTTTGGTGCTTAAAGAATTTATTATTATTATTATTATTAATGATATAATGAGTTTGACACAATTCTTGTCTCGTGAAACAAGCGATCTATCAGCCCTGGACAATGTTACTTCCAGACATATTTTTCATAGGTGCAACAACTCCAGGAATATTATTACGGTATTAACTAGACTCATAGTCAGACAGGACTTAGTAACTACGATCAGTGCAACAATACTAGGAATATTATTACGGTATTAAATACACTAAGAATACGTCACATGATGATGATTAAATAGACTCATAGTCAGACAGGACTTAGTAACTACGATCAGTGCAACACATGAGATAACATCATCATCGGCCTTCAGCCTCCCCCCTTCCACAAGGAGTATGGGCCTTCAAAAAGTTTATACCACGTCTTATTGTCCCGTACCATCAGATTAGGCCTCTCCATCTTTTCTTCATGCCCTTCGTGTCTGTCTCCAGTTGTCTTCTCCCTGTGTTCATTGGTTTTCCTCTAACTCTCATACTGTGGGGATTCCAGACCAAGAACTACCAGGTAATGCAATCAGCAAGTGTCCTTAGTATGTATCTTATCTATCGCCAGCGTCTTCTTCTCATATCTTGATCCACAGGCATATGTCTGGTTTATGTCATCAGTTCTATATTAGGGATCTTGTCATATCATGTTATTCTTTCTATTCTAAGCGATCACCCATTTATTAAAGTCTGTAGCGACATGTCTGTCGCTTTTGTTAAGAGATACTGCTTTAAAAAGTTTAGAATAATAAAGCTCTATTGGGTATACATAAAACAGATGTCTTAATTAACTAATGAAGAATGGTTGAGAAGTGCTAATGATCAAACAGATGAACAGTCTAAGATGTGGAGAAGGCAATAAAGCTTTACTGGGAATTTTACGAGAAGTGATCAAAAATATCGTAACATCAGGAACACGTACAGAGAAAGAGAATCAGACAAAGACAAAGCTAAAAGTTAATAGACAAACTGACACTACGACCTGGCAGGAGGTCATCAAAAGAATCAGCGGAGAACATCAACAATCGAGATCTGTGGGGGAGACCTGATTGTCTACCAGGGCTAGAGTCGGAGTCGTAGAGTCGGTCATTTTCTTAGTAGAGTGGGAGTTCAGAGGCAAGTCAGTAAATATATGTCCGGACTCCGAATCCGAAATTTTATTTAGTTTGGGGCGGGGGGGGGGGGGGGGGGGGGGGGGGGGGGGGGGGGGGGGGGGGAGAAGAGAAGGGGTGTCTCTGAGATGAAAAACAATGAACCAAAAAAAACAAACTGTAGTCGGACTTCTACAATCTCAGGAGTCAGAGTTGCAAGAAATGATAACAAGATTGAACTTGAAGAAACACAACTAAAGGATGTAGAATCGTACACATATCTTGGCAGTAATATAAGCAAGGTTGGAGAGACAGACAGTGATATCAAAATAAGAATACAAAAAGCAAGAGGAGCTTTCATTGCACTGGGAAATATGTGGAAAACAAGAGAAATCAAGTCCAGCACAAAAATAAGAATCTTCAACTCAAATGTCAAGTCAGTCCTATTGTATGGCTCTGAGACATGGAGAACAACAAAAACAACAACCAAAAAGCTACAGACTTTTATAAACGGTTGCTTGCGTAGAATAGAAGGGCTGAAATGGTATGACAAAGTCACAAATGTGGAATTGATGACAAGAACCAGACAAGTGCCAGTGCAACAAGAGAAGAAGACGCTGGCGATGGATAGGATGCACATTGAGGAAACCTGTTGATAGCATTACAAGGCAGTCCTTGTTCTGGAATCCACAGGGAAAGAGAGGCAGGGGTAGACCAAAAAACACATGGAGAAGAGAACTGGAAACAGAGGTGAAAATGATGAGGAAAACATGGAAAGAACTTGAGTGGATGGCACAGGACACGAGGACTTGGGATGTGTTTGTTGAAGGCCTATGCTCCTTGGGGAGCTAAAGGGTATTGATTGAACTCCAAACCCCGTTGTCTACAATTCGCAGTACAGCACTTGAGGGTGATAAATAATTGAAATAATTGGGAAAATAAAGAAGTTGATATATACAGCGCAGTCCGCTTATGCCGGGACTGGCTGAAGTCCAATTTCACTTAAGTAGAAACATTTCTGAAGGTCCCCACCGAACGTCTTCATTGGCTTGTTAAAAAAACTCAGGTTAAGTTGAATTATGATAACTAGAATATTCGGATAGGTCGAGATAATGTGTCTGTCCCAACTCAAATTTGGACTCTCATAAGTAGACGTTCTACCTTCGTCGCCTAAGTTAAAGTACAACGTTGCCGTACATAATTTTTTCGTGAACAGGCAATAACAGGTTAGTAAACGTCAGAGCTTCCATCAGTATATTACAACGCTAGCATTCATTAAACCAGCAAGCACGTAATCGTTAAGCTGACTGAGCGAAAACTGATTCCATCGGTTTTGCGAGAAAAGGGCGTGCGTTAATTCTGACAGCAACGGGACTGTGTGTTTGAGATCTAAGATAACAAAGAATAAAATCCGAGATCTGTGAATAGTAAGTAATTTAAACCAGTATTTGGTGGACACTCGTAGAAAAGAAGGAAAGGAAACATTAGAAAACAAGTAACTATTACATCGGCTTACCTGCCCTGCAATAGTTGTAGCTCTAGGAATCCGTGAATGAACAGCTCAAAAATAACGCAAACATACTAAGCGAAAACGCGATTTAACGTTTTAACACTAGGGCTGCTGAGCTTTTCCCTCTTTTGCAGGCAATACCAAGTTGAAGAGTCCTTGGTATTATCTATACTGTAGATCTTGGTTTTTCTAGTGGCTTTTCTGCCATTCCGAAACCTGTTAAGTTTAAGCCATGAACTCCAGTTTCTCCAGCGTGGCTTGCATTTAAAAGCTCTTCACATCTGGTCCCAAACCAAGAGGAAGAATGTTACCGATGATGTATATTTATTACTACAGTTGCTTTGTTTACAAACAATGACTCTAGACTTTTGCTGAGTCAAGTTATGTAGAGAAACATGTGAAGAGCTATTATCTCTCTTTATATTCTTGTCAATTCCTCTATTATGACAAATGTTATGTCTATAACCCAAGTTAGCATTGTTGTTGTTAACATATCTTCTTTGACAAAAATGTCCACTAGACAAGACTTGCTTTCTAGTAGCATAGTATATGAAAGACAGACATCACATTTGAGAGCTGTATCCAGGCCCAGGGAAAACTTATTCAGTATCAGTTAAACTGGGAACTGTTATAGATATACAGTTGACTGAGTGATTGAATCACCATGGATTTTGATAATAATCCTGCAGATATAAGGCCTATGCTGGAAAGTGCATTGTTAATAGGTAGAGATGAAAAGGGATTGAGAGGTCCACGACTTGGAGTATGGATCATGGACGATTTGTTGGTTAATGTATCGGTATCCCTAAAGTTATTTGCTGAACATAACTTTAAGTTTGTTTGTAATTCAATAATGGCTAAGGATTTGGTTGATTTGCTACTGCACCTTCGTGTGTTTTTGCAACAGTATATTGAGCTTGAGCACGGACATGTAGTTCAAAGTATATTCAAGATAATCCACAACGGTAGCAGAAAAAGGAATTAGAAAATGAGAAACAAATAAAAGTCAACAAACAGAGTGCCCTACGGGAAAGGGACAATTGTTTAACAGTTACTACTGAAGTGAGTAAACTACACGAAACAGTCTCTAAACTCGCAAATGAGTTAGATAAGTCAAACACGGAACTTACTAAAGTACATGCGGCGTTAGATGCAGCATTGAACAAGAACAAAGAGCTGGAAATTCGGCTGAAAGACAAAGATGACGAAGTGGGTAATCTCACTCGAGAAATTCATAAAAAGAAAGAGATGTATCAGAAATTGAAACAAATGAACGGGAGAAGTTATACATAGAAATGCTTCATGATATATATTTTGGTAAACTTGAAGAGAAGAACACTGTATGCCCAGAGAAGATTGATGAGCTTGTAAATAGCTATGATAGTGAAACTGAGGAGCTTCAGATGGACTTAACACCTAAAAAAGAAAAGGATGAGAAAGAGAGATTAGAAGAGTTAACGACTGAGAGAGAGGAGATGATTAAGATTGAGAGATTATTAACAGAGGAGAGAAGTAAAGTTTTGACATTTGACAAATTAAGAAATGTCACAAAAAAGTGTTGAAATTGCAGAAAGTACAAAAAGGGTAGAGGGTCTACTCGATGTTATTTTAACCAGCGGAATATGGTCTTCTGTAAATGTGGACAATGCTAGACAGAAAGTTGTTTGCCAACAGGTTAAAAAGATCCAGCCCTATACAATCTTTGCGGATAGAAAGGTTAAATGTAATGAACAAAGATCGTTTCGGGGAAAATATAACTTTCAGAGATCTTTTGATTCTTCTTGCAATAGCAACAATTCTTGGCGGCAGTGTAATAGAGAGAATGATAAGGTAACAGTCAGTCCTGATAGATTTCAAGCTAAAAGCCCAAAGATTAAACGAGTAACTGATTTTGGAAGTTCTCAGAGGATGATATCAAGGGATAAAGTTATAAGTAGTGGTTCCAAGGATGAAACCCATTATAGGAGTAATCGTTCTGGATATTGATCCGGCGCAAGGATATTGCTCTTATATTTGTACTTATTTTTAGGGCCAGAAAATAGATTAATTTGCTTATTGTGTTTATGGCCTGAATTCATATGTATTACATATTATTAGTACAAGTAGAATCAGTCCTATATTGTATATTTTGGATGGGTAGGCGGGACTAGATTCTTGTTATTCCGGTCTAGCGGAAGTATGAGTTGTCTTGACAAGTCGTGATGAGTTCCGATGTACCGTGATAATGGCGGGTACGCACTTTCCAAAGGGCTGGTAGATTCTTAAGGAAATATGATTCATGAAGTGGTTTTCTTCTAAAGGAGATGGTATCTCTACTATAGTTTATGTTAGAGATTCTCCTAAGGTACGGTACAATGTATAATTCGGACTCCATGTATTGCCAGACCCTATTTTGATGATCTCATGTCGATTCGACCTAGATGGAACATTGTGCTTCGTATCGCTAGGGTCGTGTTTTGTATCGACGAAGATGACAGACTTTCCTACAGCGGTTATGGCTACGTGAATTAACCTGATCACCGTAGAGCTGTATGGAAACATTTATGAAATCATTTATATACCCATTATAAATTAACTCTGGCTTATATTCTCCTTCCTATGAATGAGTGAACGACAACTCAGGGAGGCAGCCATGTTAGATTTCGGTCATCATATGTTTTGATCACTGCCAAGAGAACAGATTATTTATCCTATTATCGGACAGTGACAGGGAGATCTCAATCTTGCTAGAAACCCCCTCTTTCGTGGTTTCATAATATATACTACAAACTATGGACGTCAAGTAACTTTAGTTATTTACCGATCTGCCTTCACTGACGCGTTTAGTCAGATAGGGGGATGCGGTCCTAATGTATCATGACATTGAACTTTTGATGTACTGCCCATTATTTCTGAATGTGTCATGACTTCAGATCTGCTATGTATACCTACAAATTGATATGTCAACATACCATGATGTACTCGTATGTCCCAGTGTGTACGTCTGAATAAATTGTGTAAACGACTAAACCAACACACGCACTTAATATTACAAGTGTGACAGGGAACTTAACACGTATTTAGAAATAGCCCCGGAGTGGGCGTGGTCTATCTGTATCGAGAACCTGATCATCGCTTACCAGTAGACTTCTACAGTGTTTGCCTGTGTGGCGTATATGTAGGTATCAACTGTAGACATTACCGTATCCACCAAACCCAAGACTTTATCAGTAACAATCAATAAGACTTTATCAAAGAAGCACATGTCATACCGTGCATTCCCCGCCATCCAAGGTGGCTGTCCAAATATGCAGAGCTAAAATACTGGTTCTGGGCTTTCTCAAGGAATCGTCACGTCCGACACAGACCCACTTATAATCTCCCCCTGCCTACCAAAGCGTCCATAGTGAGATCCTCCTACATGCAGCCAACCAGGTAAAAGCTAAAGTTACGCCTATGGCTACTCCAAGCTGGGTTCTCAACAGGTTTCACCACATAATGAATCCCTGGAAGTGTGTGAATGATTTCAAGAGTTAGTGAGAGTGTAAATAGTCTCACAGACAGAGATTCCCACCCACACCCAAATACTAGAGCATTGTGCCTAACCGGTGGTCATATAAGAATGACTCTAGATATGCCTGTATGCATTATTCTGACGTAAATAACCATCTTTGAGTAGAATTCTGAATAAGTAGAAGTACTTCAGATGGCCCCAGCTACTTCTGCTTATCCAGGTTGCACTGTATATACAAGGTACATGTCACTGGTTACCTCCCCTTAGCTCTGCAGTAGTGGTCCAACAGTGGCCAAAACTCAAGAGTAACTAATGTGGATCTTCAAAGGCGTCTACCGTCGGACAAGATTACTCGTGGCACAATTGTAGGTAGAAAGATAATGATGCTTCTACCTCAAAGGAGTTTTCACAAGATATTCAGAAAGCGAGAACAATGATGCATGAGGCTGAGCAAATTTTAACTCTGATATCTGCCGTCAACGTTTGTGAAGGATAGGGTTATCTTATTATTCGTTCGCTTGTTCAAGCACCCAGCTGAGTTAAGTCAGCGCAATTCCCTTTATTATTATATAGCTCTATTTAAGTGTATTTAAGAAAATGTCTGAGATATACGGATGTAGTACATTTAAAATGATTAAATCAACTTTAGATTTGTATAAATATATGCAAATAACAAATTTAATAATCAATTATAGCTAACAGTTTAAAAATGAATAATTCTTTAACAAACAATAATCATCATCAAGCGATGTTATGGAGTATTGGGTAAGAGTTCACTTGTGTCGTGGAATATTCTAATCCACATATATAAATTATTAGTTAAATATTAAGCCTAACAAATAAAATTAATAAAGAAAAGAGCAATGGTAAATAACAGTGCTGTCACAAAGACTGTACTCGAAATCCCCTTGTTTTCTACTGCGTAAGCAAATTGTAACGTTTCACGTTGATATTAAAGGCCTTCTGCAACATACACGCGTTTCCCAAACACACAATAAAATGTGCTGCCTTTCTAAGAAAAACCTTGAAATATGCAAGTTGACCTAAATTTTAAATTCCATTCATGTCTTTTTCTACACTGCGTTACCAAAACGAACGAGACAGATGGACAAAAGGATAGCGGGAAGGGAGAGGCAGAAAGCCGAACACTAAACACGCTTCGCGCGATACACAAATGCTGCCATCACGCGTGTAAGACTACAAGCACTAACTTTTTCGGACGGACAGTGATAAATTCACTACCCTTCCCAGAGTTAGGTTTTAAAATCATAAAAAACGCTTATTAGGAAAGATAACAATAGATGGGCTTACGGTTGAAAACATAACAGTACCCAGACAGCACATCTTCGAAACAGGAGGTAGAAAATACATATTTTGAACGCAGCCACGTAGCTCTTTTAAATTTGGATATTTGGGTTCCTTAGGGTTTGCTGACAAAGAATATGTAAAACGTTACGCAAATAGTCTAGGAATTAACAAGTTATAACCAAAATAAAATATTGGGGATGCCTGACAGCATGAAATCATTTCTGCTCATAAAATTTTTTTATAACATGTTTGAAAAAACCTTGCGTTACAGAAATAGCCTACCATGTAAACTCCAAATTGATTGGAGCGCAACAAATGAAAGACGAACCACGATTGGTCGGACTATAAATACTATCTTGGTTGTTAGGGAGACGTAGAAAGGTAACATTTTTTCAAATACATGTCGAAACGTGGCCTCATTGGCTAGACTCGCTGATATACTCACTTAGGAGCGTTAGTTCGAGACCACTAGTGCAAATAATCTTGATAAAGCAACAGTGCGTTGAAGCCAGCTCATGGTTGTGTTAAATAAAAGCCTGGAACATAAGCAGATGGGAATTTGTGCCAGTAATTGTGCCAGAATTCATTGCTAATCAACGTATCTGTGTTTATTTCCATGAAATTGTGGTAAGCTTGAACCATTCAGTATCTTTTAATGAAAATTGAATGTAAATTGTTAATTTATGCCTGTATATATATGTGTAGTTCAGTGGCAAACAGGAGATAAAGCCTATAATGCTCCAGCCTGAACAGAGGGTGTCGGAGGGAAGTAAAACGGCATGGAATGGCCAAATAGTACACTGACACCTGGATGATTGATTAGACAGAAATAATGCTGGAAGTGCAGAGGCGTAGTGACCATTAAGGAGGGTAATGCTGGTATAAAGTATTTCAGATGAAGCTGACAGTTGGCCTAACGCTCTGAACTCAATGTTTGTGTTGTATTGTGTTCAGTGTAGAACTAGAGTATCAATTAGTTATGAAGTAGAAGGTATATCCTTCTTGTTTTCAGGGACCGTGGTCTTGATGGTACTGAGCAGCACCTGGTCAGAGCTTTGCTGAATCCAGAGTCGGACAGCATACTCCTTGGTCCATTTAGCTATCAGTGAGGTGTCTCCATAGCCCAGAGGAGAATTCGAGCAGAGGAGTCCTTTCCTGCCGCCATCACTCAAGATAAGCTGACTTGGCCAGCTGAGCTCAACATTATGTCCCCACATCTTGAAATGACTTTGTAAAAATCACCTTAAGAGGGGAATTTAATTGTCTTAATATCAGGAACTGAGAACATCTCCAATACTAGTCCCTAAAGACAAACTATTGAAGTCATGATGACAAATACCAACAGAGCTTGAACAAAACAAAACCAGTATTACCTCATTTTACCACTACACAACTGACACACATAGGATATTTTTAATAATATATGTCACTACAATATTCATATTAATCCATTCTGTACATAACTTGTAATGAAAATTGATTGTGATTCCTGGTTCCTGTGTAATTGAATCAGGACACATATTCATTCATATCAGCAATGAATACATATTGTTATTTGAAAAGTTATCAGTGACTCCTTAAGATATCCTTTAGAGTGTTATATGTATGTGAGTGTCCCAGTGTTGTCAAGAGTAGTGGATTAAATTAAATTGTTTATCTGTCTGTTGTTGTGACTTACACTTCATCATACACATACCCTAGACACATAACGTAGTCATCACACTATTCCAGAATAATTCTGACCGAGATATATAGATATGTGGTAGCAAGTAAGGTTATCTATAATACACTACTCTTAATAGATATAGATACCTTCACAGCTGATCTCAGTCAGTACACTAAGTCCCCTATAAATATTTATAACATCCCACTTCACCACATATATTGGGGTCTCGCTCTTGGGATTTTGAATCTTTCCCTATTAAAAATATTGGGGGTAATTCACTTCAGGGAATATAAGAATTAAAAAGGTATCCTTGGGTGGAATTAAATAAGGTTGAGCTCACGGTGCCTGTGTTGTCCATTAGATATACTTAGAGATTAAATTGTTGGTTAGACATTGTAGAAATTTACCTGATAGACAATGGCGGACCTGGCCAAGTTTCGATCTGCTGCTGTACAGACTGCAAAAGAGTTAGGATTAGATGGGCAAGTTATGGTTGCCTATGTTACTACGGAATGTGACAAATTTATTGAACGCGAAGAAAGAAGGTTTGAAGCCGAAAGAAAGTTAGAGGCTGAAAGGGAAATTAAGAGGTTGCAATTTGAAGCTGAGGCTGAGACTAAGAGGTTGCAGATTGAGGCTGACAAAGAGGCTAAAGCATTGGAAGCAGAGGAAAACATTACATCTTCATACCAATATGTGAATGAGCTGACCACTCGGTTAAAAACTGGCTGGAAACTTGCCAATGAAAATTTGAAACAAGCCAGGAAGAAACATGCTGCCTATTATAACAGGAAGGCGAAGGACAGAAATCTGGCTGTGGGAGAGAAAGTACTGCTTCTTTTGCCTGGGAGTCAGAATAAGTTACAAATTGGATGGCAGGGTCCATATACAGTTCTAGAGAAGGTGTCTAGAACAAATTATAAGATAGATAAGAAGGGGAAAGAAAAAATCTATCATGTGAATCTCCTGAAGAAATATTTGGAAAGAGAACATCAGGAAGAGACACACTTGTTGACCTTGTCCATCGCCATGGAGATGAAAAAAGGAACCACTTTCATCATTTGAATATCCATTACACCCCTGTGAGACAGCAGCACAGGTGAAAATCAGTACACATTTAACGAAAACTCAGAAAGAGAGAGTGCAACAGGTTCTAAATAATCATGCAGAGGTGTTAACAGACCGACCAGGACATACAAACCTATTGGAATATGATATGAAACTAATAGACTCCACACCTGTCTGTATGAAACCATATTCGATTCCGTTTGCTAAGGAGAAAGCTTTGAAGGAAGAGATAGACTATCTATTGAAGGAAGGAATTATTTCACACAGTGAATCTTCGTATAGTTCCGGTGTTGTACTCTTAAGGAAGCCCTCTGGAGAACATAGACTCTGTATAGATTACAGGAGACTGAATGCTATTACAGAAGGACAGGTGGATCCATTGCCGGATACAAATCAGCTGTTTGCCAGACTAAATAAAGCTAAATATTTCTCAAAAGTGGATTTGAGTAAAGGATACTATCAGATCCCAGTAAAGCCTGAGGTTAGACCATACCTAGCCTTTAGTACCTCAGAAGGACACTATGAGTTTAATAGATTGCCATTTGGATTGAAGAATGCGCCTAGTGTCTTCTCTAGAATGATGAGAAAATTATTGGACCCTCTGAATAATCCATGTATAACAAATTTCATGGATGATATCCTGATAGCCACAGAAACATTTGAGGAACACATTGACTCTCTGAACATGCTGTTTAATCGACTTAGGGAGGCAAATTTAACAGCCCGACCAACCAAATGTTGCGTTGGATGTAAAGAATTGGAATTTTTGGGACACACAGTTTATCAGGGAAACATGACCCCTGACCCAAAGAATTTAGAGAAACTACAGAAAGCCCCGAGACCACAGACCAAGAAGGACGTGAGATCCTTTGTCTCATTATGTGGTTTCTACCAGAAGTATATCAAAAACTTTAATTCCATATGTGCACCGTTAACTGAATTGACACGTAAAGGACATCCAGATCGCATTACATGGACACCACAATGTGAAATGACTTACCAAGAATTGAAGGAAAAGCTCACAAGTAAACCCATTTTAAAATTACCTGACTTAAGTCAAGAATTCATAGTAAGGACGGATGCAAGTAATATTGGGCTGGGTGCAACTCTACTACAGAGATCTGATGCATTGGATGGAGAATTAAGCCCAGTGGCATATGCTAGCAGAAAGTTGAATAAAGCTGAAATCAACTACTCAACTAGCGAAAAAGAATGTCTTGCAGTAATATGGGCGATAAAGAAATTCAATATTTATCTATATGGGAAGGCACTTAAGTTGCAAACAGATCACAAACCATTATCGTTTCTAGCACAGGCTAAGCATGAGAACTCCAGGTTACTCCGATGGTCTTTACTTTTGGCTCCATATAATTTTAGCATTGAGTATATATCTGGAAAAACCAATTTGGGAGCGGATTTTTTAAGCCGCCATCCGTGTGATGAGAATCACCGTAAACCCCAGAAATAATAATAAATTTCTCTATGTGTATATAGAATAAAGGACTGACATATAATGTCTGTTTTAAGAGGGGAGGTGTCGTGGAATATTCTAATCCACATATATAAATTATTAGTTAAATATTAAGCCTAACAAATAAAATTAATAAAGAAAAGAGCAATGGTAAATAACAGTGCTGTCACAAAGACTGTACTCGAAATCCCCTTGTTTTCTACTGCGTAAGCAAATTGTAACGTTTCACGTTGATATTAAAGGCCTTCTGCAACATACACGCGTTTCCCAAACACACAATAAAATGTGCTGCCTTTCTAAGAAAAACCTTGAAATATGCAAGTTGACCTAAATTTTAAATTCCATTCATGTCTTTTTCTACACTGCGTTACCAAAACGAACGAGACAGTGGGACAACAGGTTAGCGGGGAGGGAGAGGCAGAAAGCCGAACACTAAACACGCTTCGCGCGATACACAAATGCTGCCATCACGCGTGTAAGACTACAAGCACTAACTTTTTCGGACGGACAGTGATAAATTCACTACCCTTCCCAGAGTTAGGTTTTAAAATCATAAAAAACGCTTATTAGGAAAGATAACAATAGATGGGCTTACGGTTGAAAACATAACAGTACCCAGACAGCACATCTTCGAAACAGGAGGTAGAAAATACATATTTTGAACGCAGCCACGTAGCTCTTTTAAATTTGGATATTTGGGTTCCTTAGGGTTTGCTGACAAAGAATATGTAAAACGTTACGCAAATAGTCTAGGAATTAACAAGTTATAACCAAAATAAAATATTGGGGATGCCTGACAGCATGAAATCATTTCTGCTCATAAAATTTTTTTATAACATGTTTGAAAAAACCTTGCGTTACAGAAATAGCCTACCATGTAAACTCCAAATTGATTGGAGCGCAACAAATGAAAGACGAACCACGATTGGTCGGACTATAAATACTATCTTGGTTGTTAGGGAGACGTAGAAAGGTAACATTTTTTCAAACACTTGTCGAAACGTGGCCTCATTGGCTAGACTCGCTGATATACTCACTTAGGAGCGTTAGTTCGAGACCACTAGTGCAAATAATCTTGATAAAGCAACAGTGCGTTGAAGCCAGCTCATGGTTGTGTTAAATAAAAGCCTGGAACATAAGCAGATGGGAATTTGTGCCAGTAATTGTGCCAGAATTCATTGCTAATCAACGTATCTGTGTTTATTTCCATGAAATTGTGGTAAGCTTGAACCATTCAGTATCTTTTAATGAAAATTGAATGTAAATTGTTAATTTATGCCTGTATATATATGTGTAGTTCAGTGGCAAACAGGAGATAAAGCCTATAATGCTCCAGCCTGAACAGAGGGTGTCGGAGGGAAGTAAAACGGCATGGAATGGCCAAATAGTACACTGACACCTGGATGATTGATTAGACAGAAATAATGCTGGAAGTGCAGAGGCGTAGTGACCATTAAGGAGGGTAATGCTGGTATAAAGTATTTCAGATGAAGCTGACAGTTGGCCTAACGCTCTGAACTCAATGTTTGTGTTGTATTGTGTTCAGTGTAGAACTAGAGTATCAATTAGTTATGAAGTAGAAGGTATATCCTTCTTGTTTTCAGGGACCGTGGTCTTGATGGTACTGAGCAGCACCTGGTCAGAGCTTTGCTGAATCCAGAGTCGGACAGCATACTCCTTGGTCCATTTAGCTATCAGTGAGGTGTCTCCATAGCCCAGAGGAGAATTCGAGCAGAGGAGTCCTTTCCTGCCGCCATCACTCAAGATAAGCTGACTTGGCCAGCTGAGCTCAACATTATGTCCCCACATCTTGAAATGACTTTGTAAAAATCACCTTAAGAGGGGAATTTAATTGTCTTAATATCAGGAACTGAGAACATCTCCAATACTAGTCCCTAAAGACAAACTATTGAAGTCATGATGACAAATACCAACAGAGCTTGAACAAAACAAAACCAGTATTACCTCATTTTACCACTACACAACTGACACACATAGGATATTTTTAATAATATATGTCACTACAATATTCATATTAATCCATTCTGTACATAACTTGTAATGAAAATTGATTGTGATTCCTGGTTCCTGTGTAATTGAATCAGGACACATATTCATTCATATCAGCAATGAATACATATTGTTATTTGAAAAGTTATCAGTGACTCCTTAAGATATCCTTTAGAGTGTTATATGTATGTGAGTGTCCCAGTGTTGTCAAGTATAGTGGAATAAATTAAATTGTTTATCTGTCTGTTGTTGTTTTGACTTACACTTCATCCTACACATACCCTAGACACATAACGTAGTCATCACACTATTGCAGAATAATTCTGACTGAGATATATAGATATGTGGTAGCAAGTAAGGTTATCTATAATACACTACTCTTAATAGATATAGATACCTTCACAGCTGATCTCAGTCAGTACACTAAGTCCCCTATAAATATTTATAACATCCCACTTCACCACAACTTGGCAGCTTTTATGTTTCTACTTAGCTGCAATGAAGTTCTGCTCCAGCTGGTGTTCGGGTCTTTGCAGATAGAGGACTGGATCACACTCGTCACTGGTCAAATTTGAAAGTTGTAGCACGTTCCAAGAATTGTCATGGAGTAACTACCAAGCTGGGCCCGCGTCTCTAAGACCACTTTGATGATGGTGTCTAGCGTCAACTTCAGGCCCCTCACATGTTCCAGAGATAGCACCCTCAGTTGGTAAACTTACTTACTTACTTAGTCGTTCCCCTTCTACCGTGAGGTGTAGAGGTTTGGAAGAGAGAGCGCCAGACCATTCTATCAGCTGTCTTCTTCCTGGCCTGGTTCTATTCTAGTCCTCGGTCCTTCAAAGATTGTCTAATGTTGTCCTCCCAGCGAACTCTGGGTCGTCCTGGAGGTCTGGATCCCTGGCTCTTTGTTTCCCATGCTTGTCGTGGTAGCCGATCTTCTCCCATTCTGCAGACATGACCAAACCATCTTAGTTGGGACTGTTCTATTTGGGTCTGCAGCGGATGGGATTTCAGGCCTTGACGGATCGTCTGGTTGCAATCAGTTGGTAAAACCGACCCAAATCTTTGGGTTCGCCGACAGACTGCTCGCTCAGAGAAATAGCTAAGGCAACTTGTTGAAGATGCCTCTTACACGTGTTCTGGAATGTTGTTACTGTAGTGGTATTGATGGTATTGTATGATGATGATGGTACTACATGTAAATTGTATGAGGCCAGCTGTGAAGGCTCCTGAGATAAAATGTAATTGAGAATTGTCAGAAGGCCTTTCTTGCTACCACTACGACCTCACACTTAATTTTTTTTTTTTTAATGAATGTAGCTGCGTAAAGTGTCTAGGGTTATGATGTGTACTGTGGTGTGATAGTTATAAATATACCCATAGATATTTAACAAGACTAATAAGATTAACAAGTGTTACAATACACTGAACT